>CAUYPO010028474.1:0-24522 GCA_963574435.1 Cheirogaleus major
ACCATTTATTGAATAAGGATTCTTTTCCCCAGTGTATATTTTTGTCTGCTTTGTCAAAGATTAGTTGGCTATATGAGGATGGTTTTATATCTGGGTTCTCTGTTCTGTTCCACTGGTCAATGTCCCTGTTCTTGTGCCAATTCCAAGCTGTTTTAATTACTATAGCCTTGTAGTATAGTTTGATATAGTATAGTTTGATGTAGTATAGTTTGATATAGTCTGGTAAATTGATGCCTCCTATTTTGTTTTTATTGCCTACGATTGATTTTGCTATACAGGCTCTTCTCTGGTTCCATACAAAGTGTAAAATTATTTTTTCTATGTCTGTGAAAAATGATGATGATATTTTAATAGGGATTGCATTGACTCTGTAGGTCACTTTAGGTAGTATAGACATTTTAACAATGTTGATTCTGCCGACCCATGAGCATGGTATATTCTTCCACCCGTTTACATCCTCTGCTATTTCCTTCTTCAGTGTTTCATAGTTCTCCCTGTAGAGGTCTTTTACTGGGGTATGTACTGTTTTTATTTTTATTTTTTGTTTCAATAGATTCAGAGGGTAGAAGTGCTCTTTTTTGTATGAATGAATTGTATAATGCTGACGTCATGGTTTTCAGTGTACTCATCACTAAAATGGTGTCCATTGTACCCAATAGGTCAATTTTTATCCCTCAGCCCCCCACCCTTCCTCTTCTCAGTTTTCAATGTCCATTAAAATGCTTTATGACATATATATCCCTCATTTGGCTACCACTTATAAATGAGAACATGTGGTATTTGTTTTTCCATTCCTGAGACATTTCACTTCCTTTACTCTATGGGTTCACTTAGGATAATGGTCTCCAGTTCCATCCACGTTGCTGCAAAAGATATTATTTAATTCCTTTTTATGGCTGCACAGTACTCCACAGTAGATATATACACTATATTTTCTTTATCCACTCCCCAATTGATGGACACTTAGGTTGATTCCATTTCTTTGCAATTGTGATTTGTGTTGAGATAAAGATTTGGGTGCAGTTGTGGGGTTTTTTTGTTTTTTTATAAAATGACTTCTTTTCCTTTGGGTAGATACATAGCAGTGGGATTGATGGATTGAATGGTAGGTCTACCTATAGTTCTTTGAGGAATCTCCATACTGTTTTCCACAGAGGTTGCACTAATTTTCAGTACCACTAACAGTGTATAAGCAGTCCTTTTTCTCTGCATCCATGCCAGCAGCTATTGTTTTTGACTTTTGAATAATGGCTATTCTGATAGGGGTAAGGTGGTATCTCATTGTGGTTTTAATTTTCATTTCCCTGATGATTAGTGATGTCAAGCATTTCTTCATATGTTTGTTGGCCATTTGTGTATCTTCTTTTGAAAAACTTCTGTTCCTGTCTTTTGCTCACTTTTTGATGGAGTTGTTTGTTTTCCTCTTGCTGATTTATTTGAGTTTGTTGTAGATTCTGGATATTAGTCCTTTGTCAGATATATAGTTGTTGAATATTCACTCCCATTCTGTTAGTTGTCTATTTGCTCTGTTGATTATTTACTTTGATGTGCAGAAGCTTTTTAATTGAATTAAGTCCTACTTATTTATTTTGTTGTTGCTGTATTTGCCTTTCGGGTTTAGTCATAAATTCTTTGCCTAGGCCAATGTCTAGAAGAGTTTTTCCTATGTTTTATCCTAGAATTTTTATGGTTTCATGCCTTACATTTAAGGCTCCAATCCATCTTGTATTAATTTTTGTATTGGGGTCCTGTTTCATTCTTCTGCATGTGGCTATCCAATTTTCTCAGCACCGTTCATTGAATATCCTTTCCCCACCCTTATGGTTTTGTCTGCTTTGTCAACGATCAGGTGGTCATAGCTATATGGTTTTATTTCTGGGTTTTCTATTCTGTTGCATTGGCTCATGTCTTCACTTTATACCAGTACCATGCTGTTTTGGTTACCATAAACTTGTAGTATAATTTGAAATCAGATAATGGATGCCTCCAGATTTGTTCTTTTTGCTTTAGATTGCTTTGGCCAGGCGTCCTCAAATGGTCCTCACGGGCCACATGTGGGTGTTTTTGCCCGTTTGTTTTTTAACTTCAAAATAATATATGTGCAGTGTGCACAGGAATTTGTTCATAGTTTTTTTTAAACTATAGTCTGGCCCTCCAACGGTCTGAGGAACAGTGAACTAGCCCCCGTTTAAAAAGTTTGAAGACCCCTGGCTTTGGCTATCCAGGCTCTTTTTGGGTTCTAAATGAAGCTTAGCATTATTATTTTTTCTAGATCTGTGAAATATGACATTGGTACTTTGATGAGAATCTTATTGGATCTGTCAATCACTTTGGGCAGTATAGACATTTTAATAATGTTGATTCTACCAACCATGAGCATGGGACGCTGTTCCATTTATGAGGTTTCCACTGAGAAGTCTGCCATTAGTCTAATGGGTTTTCCTTTGTAATTTACTTGATGCTTTCATCTCACAGCTTGTAGGATTTTCTCCTTCACTTTGACTTTGTCCAGACTAATGACTAGGTGACTTGGTGATGTCCTACTTGCCAAGAATCTTCCAAGTGTTCGATGACCTTCTTATACCTGGATGTCCAGGGAACTTCTCCTCAGTTATTCCCTCAAATAGGTTTTCCATGCTTTTTGCTTTTTGTTCTTCTCCCTCAGGGATATCTGTGATTCTTATATGTGTTCACTTTACATAGTCCTGTATTTCTCAGGGAGATCATTCATTCTTGATTCTTTTTTGTACATTTTTGACTCGCTGGGTTAATTTGAAAGCCCTGTCTTCAAGCTCTAAAATCCTTTCTTCTACTTGGTCTGATCTGTTGTTAAAACTTCCTATTGCATTTTGAAATTCCCTAAATGACTCTTTCATTTCTAGAAGTTCTGTTATATTTTTTCTTATATTATTTATCTCTTTAGTGAATTTTTCATTTATATCCTGAATTTTTTGTTTGTTTCTTTGTGTTGCCTTTCAACTTTTTTCAGCAATCCCATTGATCTTACTTGCCATCCATATTCTGAATTCCATATCTGACACTTCAACAATTTCTTTTTGGTTGGAGCCTACGGCTGGAGAACTACTGTGATCTTTTTGGGGTATCAAAGCAGCCTGTTTTTTCATGTTGCCACAGTTCTTATGCTGGTTCCTTCCCTTCTGAAACCTATTCTCCCAGGTCAAGAAGATAGCTTTGCAGTATACCTGTTCTCTGCTAAGAATGCTGTTGCTCAGTGAAGTGAGAGAGAGGTCCCTGGACGGTGCACTTAAGTCTTACTCCAGAAGACGGACCAGGCAGGAGAAGGGTGGATGCATTGTGAGCATTTAACACTGCTGCCCTCCTGCATCTCCCCATTTCTCTGTAGTTGCTGTGGGTGGTGAGCCCATGCAGCATGAGAACTTGGCACCCCGCCACCCAAGGCCAGCAGTGGTGCCAGGAGTTCAGTCCACAGTGTGGTGCTAGCATTTGCTTAACCCAGGTCTGACAGTGGTAGTGTTCATCAGCAAGTGTCAGTGTCAGCACTCACCCCACCCAGGTCCATTGGTGGCAATGGGTGGGGGAGGTCAGTGAATGATGGCATTAGCATTTGCCCTGCTCATAAGTAGTGGCATTACCCAGGTGATGGTAGCAGTGGCTGTGCCACCCAGATGGCAGCAACAGGCATCTGGGACCATGGACGGTCTCTCCATCTGGGTCCCATGGCAGCTGTGGCTGAGCAGAGCTGCCCAGGCAGCAGCAGTAGGCACCAGTACTTGGGTGCCTGCTCTACCTGGGTCCCACATGAGTTGTGGGGGTGCATGGCACCTGCCCATGGGGCAAGTGAGAGCATCCAGCCTCCTTGCTCCCTCCCTGAACCAGCAAGGGTTGTGAGGAGCCAGCAGCAAGGAATCTACCTCCCGGTAGTCACAGTACTTTGTAGATGGGACCTCAAAATGGCACCATCTACAGTTCCCAGTGCTCATAAGCCAGTGGGAACCCACTGTACCTTCTATCTGGAGCAATGCCAGTCTCCAGTCAGCTCCCTGTGTCAGTCGAGTTGCCTGCTGCAGTGGAGGCCCCCTCCCCCCACAGCTCTGATTGCAGTATCCACAGGGAAGCGTGGAGGCCCAGGGTTCTTCTCTACTCCTTCCTCACATGCCAGTGCCTTCCCCATGTACCTCTGATCCCGTGGAGCAAGTCACCCCACTTACCACTCCTTCATTTTGGGAGCCTCCAGTTGACTCTCTGTTGATTCCCAGTGCTCTGTCTTTCTTATATAATTGATCTGAAGATGAATATCTACTTGCCACTTCCAATCTTCTCTATGAAAGCAGTGGGTGCAGGCTACTTTCAGTCTTCCATCTTGGCCTTTCCACTAAAAAAGTCTTTTTAATTCAATATTAAATTGATAGACAACCCAATTTTTAAATGAACAAAATGCCTAAATAGACATTTCTCCAAAGAAGGTATATACAAATAGCCAACAAAATATGAAAACGTCAACATCATTAGGCCATCATAAGTCATTAGGGAGGCACAAATCAAAACCACAGTGAGCCAGGCAAGATGGCTCACACCTATAATCCTAGCACTTTGGGAGGCCGATGCAGGAGGATGACTTGAGGCCAGGAATTCAAGACGAGCCTAAGCAACATAGCAAGACCTCGTCTTTACAAAAAATACAAAAATTAGCTGAGCATGGTAGCATGCATTCATAGTTCCATCTACTTGGAAGGCTGAGGCAGGAGGATCACTTGAGCCTAGAAGTCTGAGGTTGCAGTAAGCTATGATGGCACCATTGTACTCAGGCAACAGAGCAAGACTCTGTCTCAAGAAAAACCACAATGAAATACCACTTCATACCCACTAGGACAGCCATAATCAAAGAGACAGAAAATAACAAATGTTAGAGGGATGGGGAGAAATTGGAGTCCTTATACATTGCTGGTGGGAATATAAAATGGTATGACCACATGAAAACGGTTTCCTCAAAAAGTTAAACATAAAGTTATCATATGACTGAGCAATTCCACTCCTAGGATTATAAAAAGAGAAATGAAAACAATTGTTCACACAAAATCTTGCACATGAATGTTCATAGCAGCATTATTCATAACAGTCAAAAAGTGGAACAATTCAAATGTCCATCAACTGATAAATAGCCAAACAAAAGGTGGCATATCTATACAATAGATTTGACAATGAAAATGACTGAAGCATTTATACATTCTACAATATGGATGTACCTTGAAAACATCATGCTAAGTGAAAAAAGCCAGCCACAAATGACCATGTATTATATAATTCCATTATATGAAAAGCACAGAATAGGCAAATCTATGGAGACTAAGACCGTATTAATGATTTCCTAAGGATAGAGAGGACAGGAGGAATGGAAACAGGGAATGACTGCTAATGCGCATGGGTTTTCTTTTTAGTGTGGTGAAAATGTGCTAAAGTTATAGCATAGTGATAGTTGCATGACTGAATAAACTAAAACTGATACAACCATATACTTTATTTGAATTATATCTCAACAATGATGTTTAAAAATTAATTTAAAAAGTAGTTTTTTCAATCACCCTAGCCACATTTTTTAAAAATCTATGGGGAATACCAGCAAACAGCAATGAACTAGAACAGACACTTCAAAGAGGAGGGGGAAAAATTAAGAGGAGAACAAACAGTGTAAGCAATGAGCTGTGCAACAATATGTGAATAAATCTAAGTGGATCATAATGAACTAAGAATATGAAATATATGTGTTTTAAAAGGACTGTTGAAATAGAAGCTATCTACTGCAAGGAAATCATTGTCTGAACTAACAGTACTTTAAAGCCTAGAAGTAGCAAAACCCAGCAGTAGAGATAGAAAGAGAAAAAGTAAAAACTTTCTAGAGTTTTTATCTTATTAAGGTGGAGTGAAGCTGGCAAGAGAATGTCTTAGAGGGGCAAACGTGTATCTTGGAGAAAACAGTTGATATATTATTTTCAAATAATACAATAAACACACATGTGTGATTTTTAATGTACAGAAAATGAATAAGTGCTAATAGAAGGGAATGCAAAGTATAACTTTCAAATTAACAAGGGGGCTGTGGAGTGTGGAGAATAGAATAAAGAGTAGCTTGAGCAAATCAGCAAATATAAGTAAAGAATAAGAATGTAAATTAATTTTTATATCCCTAATCTGAGTTTTCCTGATGTTTTCTCATGGTTAGATGGGGTTATATGTTTGGGGAAAGAATATCACACAAGTGAAATACCCTTTTTGTCACATTAAATCATAGTTACACAATATCCACATAACATCAATGATGATGTTAGCCTTCATCACTTCATGCTTGCTAGGTTTCTCTACTACAAAGTTACCATTATTCTCTTTCCCTACTCTATTTTTTGGAAGCCATTCACTAAGTCTAGCTCACCCTGGGAAGGGGAAGGTTAAGGAAGGAATTAAACTTCACCCACTGAAGGGGGAAGTATCTGTATATATTATTTGGAATTCTTTAATGGAGATTTGTTGCATCTCTCAATATAAAATAAATTTTTTAAAGTATCAACATAAGAGGAACAAAGTCATGTATATCAGTCATTCCAATAAATGTGAAATTACTGAATTCCCATTAAAAATCAGAGACTACCCAGTAGAGAACAGGGGTAAACCAGCCATATGCTGTTTAATATAACCATCTTTAAAACAGTGAAGATATTAATTAATTAAATAAAGGAATGAGCACCAAATACTATGTTTTAAAGGCAAGAACTAATATCAGACAAGGTAAAATTTAAATTTAAAAGTATTAAACAGGGACAAAGGGGAACATTACATATTGAGACAAGGCATTAGTTATAATTTAGGAAGACAATATGAGTCATAAACCTGTGGGCTTAAAGTACTTACAGCAAAAATTTAAGAACAAAACTATTAGTAATGCAAAGAGGACTTAATAAAATTTCAAATATAATGAGAGACTTCATTATATTTAGACAGATCAAGTAGACAATAACAAAAAACAAGGACTTTGAAAAACTGAATAATCAAATCAGTAAAAATTATGTTATAGATTTATTTAGAACTCAAATCCACAAAACAAAAACAATCATTTTTTTCTTATGTCCCTGGAACAGTTATAAAAATCAAACATGCACTTGACCACAAAGAATATCTTATTTTCAAAAATTTAAGGTAGAGTTAACAAGATTCAATGGTCCACATTTTTCAGTAAAAAGTCGATAAAAGAAAAAATGACTAATGAAAAGGTAATCAAAAGAAAATTTTAAATTTTGGAAACTAAAAAACTTTCATAACTAATCTTTGGATAAAATATAAAATCTAAAAATAAATTATAAACTATAAATAAAGCAATAAACAGCATATTTTATGTACTTTATGCCAAAACCTACAGACACAGAAAAAGCTATCCTCAGAGAAAAAAATGTATAGAACCAATTGTATCCTAAAGACAAAAATTAAAAACAATTAGCATTTAACTTAAGAAATTTTAATATGAACAACAAAATAAATGGCAGAAAGAACAAATAAGTATAAATACTGAAGTTAATAAAGTGGAAAGCAAAAAAATAGAAAATTAGGATAATGTATAAGTAAATCTAAAGGCTGATTCTTTAAAAAGAAAAAAGAAAATAAATAAATTACTTGTAAATGAGATAAAAGGAAAAGAGGGAGAAAGTAAAAGTAGATAAAATTAGGAATGAGGAAAAAGTCATAATAATAGAAATATAAGTAAATAAAAAATTACAAAAAAATACTATATTCTTCTCTATGAAAAACTAAAGGTAATATGTGATGTTCTAGACAAACATAAATTATCAAAGTCCATCCAAAAATAAATACAAATTTTAAATGGATAATTTACCATAAAAGGGATTAGGAAAAAATAATGACCTACCACTTTTAAAATCATCAGAATCAGATAAATTTATAGCTCAGCTTTATCTAAATTTTAAACATTAGATAATTATCAACATTTTGTAAGCTATGCTAAGGCTTAGGTAAATATAGAAATTTTACCCAATTCACTTCACAAAGGCAATATTACTTTAATAGCAAAACTTGCTTTTAAAAAAGTGTTACATGTTTACAACTCATTGATCACAACCAGTTACAGATTCTTTTGTTCCTTCTCCACTCCTACTGCTTCATTTGATCAACCTTTAAGAAAAACAAAAAAATTAAAAAGTATTACAAAAAAGAAACCTACAAACAAATCTCACTTATAAATATAAGTGTAAAAATTTTCAATAAAATATTAATAAATAGAAGCAATCTATCAAAAAATGAAAAGTCTTCTGTTTAAAAAACAAGCAGGGCTTGTTTCATGAACACTAGAATGTTCAGTATTAGAATCTATCAGCACAATAAATTTCGCTGACAAATTAAAAAGAAAAAATCATGTAATCCAATCAAGAAAAAGGCATTTGAAGAAATTCAGCATATATTTCTTTCAATAACTCTAAGAAAAAACTAAATATAATAGGAATATTATAGTCTTTTTAGGCAAAATATATACTATTTACCAAAGTCAACAGGAAATATTATCCTAAAGGTTAAATACACACACAAAAAATTCAAAAAACCACGACTGCTTACTCTCAATAATATTATTTAACACCATCTTGGAAGTTTTAGCTAAAGCAAAATAACAAAAAGGTTTAATAATTGTCATAGACATTGGAAGAGAAAATAACTAGTCTTTTTTCTAATTGTATGATTGCATATCTAGAAAAACAAAAGAGAAGCTAGTAAAATTATGAAAGGAAGAGAATTTGATAAGGTGGCTGGATACAGGATAAATCCAATAGATTACAGAAACCAGATTTAGTGAAAAAAACTATTAGAAATGCAATGAGAATATAGTAAAAATTCAAATATAGTGGGAGACTTTATTATACCTCTTTCATATTTAGACAAATATAGTAGACAAAGAAAAAAACAAGGATAATAATTCAGTGGAAATTATATTGTAGATCTATAATTATCTGTAGTTAAACATAATATATCACCCTTGTCTCAGAAGGAAAAATAATGAACATATAATTAAGCATAAAAGTAAGAAAACATTAACTATTCTGTCAATAAGCAACTAGAAAATTAAACATGTAAAAATATTTCATTTACAATAGTAACAAAAAATACAAAATATTTAAGAATAAATATAGCAACAAAAGCACAAGAGTGATGTGAAGAAAACACAAAATCTTGAAAAATCTTAATAAAAGATATAAAACAATATGGAAAAATATATAGGTATAACATAGTTCAAATTTGAAAACATAATATTAAAAAATGTCAATATTTCCAAAATTTAATGTCAGCAAGATGGCCAACTAGAAGTTCCTAGTGTTCTTCTCCTCCACTAAAAAATCACCCAAAATGAATAAGCAACTACATTTTGACCAAAATGATTAAAGGATACACCAGAGAACAGCAAAGAAGCTGCAGAAATCCTGCAGAGCACAGAAACCCAGGATGGCCACATAGAAAAGGAAAGAAAACACCTTGCCCCCCCACCAAGTCAAGATCAGCTCAGAATCAAGAGGGACTTCTTTCTGCAAGGAAAAGGTAGCAAAAGAATCCAATAGCCCCCATGACTACTGTGGACACTTGAATTCTTTACTACTGGAGACTCCTGCAGTCCTCACAGGCTCCGAGCCTAGCTGAGAATATTCCCTGGAGTCCACATGCTAAGCTACTCCCAGAAAAATAGCTAATTCTCTGCCCCTTCCCATGGCCCATGCTGCTATTGCTCTGTGCCATCTTGTAACCATAGCCTCTGCAAGAGTACATCCTGCACTGGGAGCAAGTAGCCATTGCATTCCTCCATTGGAGAGAGTCCATTGCACAGCCACCACTGTGCCATGTCCACCCAGTAGCACATAATTCCCAAGCAGAGCTGCTTCTGTGCCCTACTCCTAAAGGCCAACTTACTCTTGAGCTGCTTCATTCTCCCCATACCATACACTGGTGCACACTCCCCTTAGGGCCAAGCTGAAGTGGTGCTCCACTCTGGAGACACAAAGCCTCAAAATTCTGGAGCAGTATGCCCCTGGTGCCACAGCCAAGGCAACGCCCCATCCCCTGGGAACCTCAGACTTCCAGCACACTGAGGAAGACAAAAACAGGAGGATCCCTAAAGCCCTTGACCTCATAAACTATGCAGCCACTATCACTGCCATAAACTCCTGCAGCCTAGAACACTGAGTAACTGAAAGTCATTTCTAACATTGATGACAACAGAAGAAGCTGTACAGAAGCTACACCATTGTGCCCACACACCAGAGCCACTACACTCTGCCCAACAAACACCCTCAGGCCCATCTGCAGGCTAAAGTCTTTTCCTACAAAAGCCACTATGTAAACCTTGGAAAAGGTGACTGCACCACTAGATGCTCAGACATCAGTGCAGGGACACAAGAAATATGAAAAAGCAAGAAAATATGACTCAACCAAAGGAACACAATGATTCTCTGGTAACTGACACCAAACAAACAGAAATTTATGGATTTCAAGAAAAGGAATTAAAAATAATGAGAAAATTAAGCAAGAAAATTAAGAAAATTAAGAAAATTTTCTTGAGAAAATTCAGCAAGATACAAGAGAATACAAATAGAATACAAAAAATAATTCAATGAAATCAGAAAAATGATTTATGATCTGAATGAGAAATTCAACTAAGAGATATCAAAAGAATGAACCAAACAGAAATCTTGGAGCTGAACAATTAAATCAATTAAATTAATAATACAACTGAGAGTTTCAAAGGAAGACAAGATTAAGCAGAAGAAAAGATCTATGAACTTAAAAATAGGTCTTTTAAAATGGCTCAGACAGAACAAAAATTAAAAGGAATAAAAAGAGTGAACACAGTGTAACAGGACTTATAGGACAATATTAAGAGAACAAATATTCACACTATGGGATTTCAAGAAGAAGAGACAGAATTGGACAGAAAGCCTATTTAATGAAATAGCTGCTGAAAATTTCCCTAGTGTTGGAAGAGATATGGACATCCAAATTCATGAAGCTCAAAAATCCCCAGATTCAAACCATAGAGGTCATCTCTGAGCTGCATTAGAATCAAACTGTCAAGAGTCAAAGACAAAGAGAATTTTTGAAACAGCAAGAGAATAGTGTCAAGTCACAAATAAGGGAATTCTCATTAGCCTATCAGTGGATTTCTCAGCAGAATCTTTGCAGGCCAGGAGAAAATGGATGCTGGATTCAAAGGGCTGAAAAGAACAAAAACTGCTGGTGAAGAATATTATATTCAGCAAAGCTGTGCTTGAGAAATAAAGTCTTTCACAGATAAGCAAAAGCTGATGGAATTCATTACCACTAGACCTGTCTTACAAGAAATGCTTAAGAAAGTTCTTCAAATGGAAACAAAAGAATGATAATTACTATCATGAATACATATGAAAGTATAAAACTCACCAGTAAAAGTAAATACATACTCAAATCCAGAATATTCTAATACTGTAATGATGGTATGTAAATCATATATATCTCTAGTATGAAGGTTAAAAGTCAAAACGGTCAAAAATAACTAAAGCTACAATAAGTTTTTAAGGAATACACACCATAAAAATATATAAATTGTGACATCAGAAACAAATTGTGGAGGAGGGGAAAAGTCTAGAGTTTTTCTATGCAACGAAACTTAAGTTGTTATCAGCTTAAACTGTTTTATGTAAGCCAAAATTATCTCATAAATTCTTTTATCTTGTAGGCAATGCTTGCTCTGGGACTCCTTCTAGCCTTCACCAGACACCAAATCTGCTGGCACCTCGATCTTGGACTTTCCAGTCTCCAGAACTGTGAGTAATAAAGTTCTATTGTTTATAAATTATTCAGTCTAAGGTACTTTTGTTATAGCAGGCTGAATGGACTAAGACAAGACTAAACACAAATGTAAAAGCTAAAACTATAAAACTTTTAGAAGCCAATAGAGGGGTAAATTTTCATGTCCTTGGGTTAGGCAAAACCTTCTTAGATGTGACATCAAAAGAACAAATGACAAAAGAATAAAATAAATAAATTACATTATAAGTTCATCAAAATTAGAAACTTGTTTTTCAAAGGATACCATCAAAAAAGTGAGAAGCCAGCTCACAGAATGGGAGAAAATATTGGCAAATCCTATATCTAACAAAGGACTTATATCTAGAATTTATAAAGACTCTCGCAACTCAAATTTTTAAAAGACAAATAGCTAAATTAAAAAATGGGCAAAGGATGTGAATAAACAGTTCTCCAAAGAAGGTATATAACTGGCCAATAAGTATGAAAAGATCTTCCACAGAATTGACCATCAGGAAAACACAAATCAAAACCACACTGAGATACCACCCAGCAAGTGGTATACCGACCAGGATGGCTATAATCAAAAAGACAGATATAAACACATGCTGGGGATTATGTGGAGAAATCAGAACCCTTATACACTGCTGGTGAGAATGTAAAATGGTGCAGCCATTTTGGAAAACAATCTGGTATTTCCTAAAGTAATTAAACATGCAATTACCATATGACTCAACAATTCTACTCCTAGATATACACACAAAAGAATTGAAAACAGATAGTTAAGCAAATACATGTACACCATGTCCATAGAAGCACTGTTCATTATAGCCAAAAAGTAGAAATAGCCCAATATCCATTAATGGATGAAAAGATAAACAAGATATGCACTATCTACACAATTGAATATTATTCATCCATAAAAAGGAATAAAGTACTGATACATGTGGTAACATGGGTGAACTTTGAAAACATTATGCTAAGTAAAAGAAGCCAGCCACAAAACACCAAATATTATGTGAATCCATTTATAGGAAGTGTCCAGAATAGGTAAATCTGTGGAGACAGAAAGTAAATTGATGGTTTCTTGGAGCTAGAGGGTTGGGGAGAAATGGAAAGTGACTATTATTAGGTGTGAGATTTCTAAAATTGATTGCAATGTTGGTTGTTCAACTCTGTGAATATCCTAAAAACCACTGAATTGATTTCCTCAGAAATATAATTCCTGGTGCATAAGAATATAAATTCAAGGATGTTTATTGCATCATTATTCATACTAACACAATAATTAACAATTAGAATTATAATTAAGGTTATAGAAACAAAGGGACTGTCCTCCTATAAGGGAATTTCTTGATTATTATAATACTTTCACACCATGAGATATGATACAGCTACTAAAAGCACAAATTTCTGCCCTAACGATTGCCTTGAGGGGATTTCCATGAGTTATTATGAGTGAAAAGATAAACTACATAACTGTGTATATACTGTGATCCAATTTTTGTAAAATAAACAATGATAAAATCCAGCTTCCTATGCATATATTTGTGTATACATGATCATCTGAGTGTAAGGAAAAGTGTGGAAAGATGCTCCAGGAATGGGTGGGTCATTCGAGTTGTGAAAGAAAATATTATTGGATGGTTTTTCCAACCACATACTGACATCAGCTACATGTCTGACATCTGAGCTTAAAACTGAAAAATTTTAAAGCTACTGAAATTTAAAATCTATATAATTTATATGTTAACTCCATGAGATCCAGTCTCTGCCACTTACTAGCTGTGTTACCTTGGGCACATTACTTAACCTCTCTGTGCTTTAGTTTCCTTATCTGAAAGACAGATGATAATAGTACCTACCTCCTAGAGTGGTTGTAAGAATTAAAAATGCTAATATGCATAAGACACTCAGAATTGTGCCATTTGCTATTTATCATCATTATTTTTATAGCTAGTCCTTTGCTGTGCATTTTGTGCAAAACCACAACCTGTACTTATTTAGTAAGTCGAGATGGCTATTTCTCTTCTCATTAACTTTTTCTTCCTCTTCTCCCCATATTTTTTCCCCAATGGAAGGAAACGTGCTCCTGGCAGGTTCTGTGGCTGCTCAGAAGTCATGGCAACTCTGAACTGAGGAGTAGACCAAGCATCAAGCAGTGCCAAGTAGTAATATAAATGGACTTACCAGATTAGCAATATGGACAGCACATAATAAAATGCAATTTACCTTGGGAGGAAAATGCAATCTACTTTATCTAGCAAGAAATAGTTCAATATATAGTCAGCCTGGAAGCGAAGAAGAGGGCACCTCAGAGAGGTAGAGTTAAGGAACAGGGAGAGAAAAGGGCACTGGCAGGAATATGGCCAGAGTGTCCCTGCTGTATACAACATGACCCAGGAAAAGAAGCTAACAACTCATGGGGTGCCTACTGATATTAATAAATAAGTCCTCATCCCATAGACTGGTTTTTGTTTTTTCTTTCCTGCTTGATTTAGATTTTCCAACTCTAACAGAGGCCAGTGGTCAATTGGTTGAGGTAATTGCATAGCAAAAATAGTTTTGTCGGTTGTATTAGTCATTATTTTGGCAGTTTCAACAACCAAATTGGAACAACTACAGACAGTCTGAACCACTGCTAGGCACTGTGCCCTCGTGACAAGCACATATACCAAATCTGCTAAAAAGGCAGGTCTCAGTCTCCCTGCATAGACACCGCCTTGGCCTCCAAAGCCACTGTCCCAAACCATGCACTAGCCCAGAGCTGGTGCAGGGGGCTGAAAGATGCAGGGCCATGAGTGCATCTCTAAACTGATTGCAGCGGGAGCCTGACCCTCTCCTCCTGGGGGGCCAGGTCACCTCAGGAGGCTTTGGGTCTATAGACAGGAGTAGTGACTCCTTGTAATTAAGAACTAGGCCTTAATATAAAAATGATCAATAAAGAAGCAATCCTACTTGAAATACCTACCCATCTTAATTGGCTTAAAACTATTAATAATATCAATGGTGAAGATATAGAGAGCCAGAGCATAATTAGCCCATGAGATGGGCCTGTGAGGACCAGGAAAGAAGTGGACCCAGCAGAGGATGTCAGGATCTGAGCGGGGGCCACCCTGACTACACTTTTACCACATTCCCCCCAGACCCCTAGGATGCAGAATCCCAGGGGAGGAAGATCATCAGCCTGGGAACCCAGAGACCTCAAGATCCAGGGGGCATCTTGGAGACCCTGGAAGAGACCCATATAAGCCAGAAGAATAACTCCTGCTTCTTGACTGTGACAGAAAAGGGTCTCAAGAACTGGATTTACCTTCAAGGTAGGTCATTATGTTCCCTTGGTTCTCCCATACAAATATCTCTCAGATCTGTCCCCAGCTCTCCAACAGCACTGACTGTCTCTTAGTTCAATTCCCCACTATGTAGGTCCCCAACCTACTGTCCCTCCCTCTCTGCCTCCAAGTCTGCTACCCATCAACACCTCCCCAAGTTCACTCACATTAGTCCTGATTTTTGCCCTTTCAATAATAAAATTTATGTAGCTCAAGTGATATACCTAAAGCACAAATCCAATTATGTCAGCTCCTCATTCCCCAACTTAAAAACACCCAGTTCATGGATTCAACAAAGCTTCCATGTGCATAGATGTCCCCTGGGCGTTGTGCTAGGTCCTGAAAATTTGATGATGAAAATGAGCCAGGAAGTTATGCTGTCATGAAGCTTGGAATCTGGTGGGAGAAAAGACAACCAAACAATACACAAAAGGCTATGATTAAGTGCTATGAAGAAGAGGGGCTGCGAGAACCTCTATCAGGGGCTCTGTCTAGCCTAGGAGGTCAGGAGAAGACTTTCCTGTAGATGCAACATGCCCGAAGAGATCTGAAAGATGAGTAGGAACCAACGAGGCCAGTGGTTCTTTCAACCTGTTAATAGGCCAACGAAATTATTTCAAGTGTCACAGCCAGCATCTTTCGAAATGAAATAGTAGACTGGACTGCAAAACAGTGGAAGAGAAGATAACAGAACAGAAGAGCAAAGAATAGGGAACAGATCAGAATGTACTGAAGGTTAGCAAGGGTTAGTGTTATTTCATGAAATGTTTATAAAGCATTACAATATACAATGTGTTTCTTACCGTGGGTTGTGAACCAGGCAGTGGAAGAAGCAGGGAGAATAGAAGCTCACCCCAGAAAGAGAACAGCCTCTGCGAAGGCTCAGTGATGAGAGGAAGCATGGGATGCTTAGCCTCATTTTTAAGCTGGGAGAGAACCCACTCATCATCCATTCAGCAAAAGCTTGTTTAGTTCTTTAATCAAAGCAGCAGGCACCATGGAAGTCACAAGAAGAGCCAGCACGGTTCCCTGTCTTGATAAGCTCACATGCCATCAGAAGAGACAGACTAGTATGTAAATAAATATTAGATTAAATTTGAAAAATATGCAGGAATAAATCAATTATAACAAGGATATAACATGTGAAGACATTACTTCCAGCTACAGAAAATCTCAGAAAACTTCATGAAAGGGGAGGCTTTTTCTTGAGGCTTGGAAGGATGGGTAGGAATTCCATAAGCAAAAATGTTGTGGGTGGGGGTGAGAGTTAGGGAGAGGGGTATGAAGACATTCTAGATGAGTAAAAGTGGGAGTAAAGGCGGGGGTATGTAGAACACATGCTTGAGGAATGGTAAGTTGTGCTGGAACAATGGGTCTAGGAGTGGAGAGAGGGAGAGTCATGGGAAGGAACAAACAGGATGGTAGGTGAAGGCCAGCTCCTGCAGGGCCTCACCTGCCTGACTAAAGCATTTAGACTTGGCTTTACAGGCAAAAAATAAAGAATGAAGATTTCTGGGCAGAGGAGTAGCATAAGTGTTGCCGTACATTAGCAAGATTCCACTGGCAGCAACATGGCGTAGAATTAGTGGAAGTGGTGGCGAAGAGAACAACTAGGAGGAAATTATAAAATCCCTGAGTTGCAGCGGCTCAGACCTCAGTCAGGGCTGGGGCGGTGAGGATGAAGGGGGGAAGGGCATGAGTAGGCACATTGGCCAGGTGTGGGTGGGCACAGGGCCTCAGGGGATGGCAGCTTCTCAGGAGGATCAGAGTGGATCAGGATCTGTTGCAGACTCTCCCTGTGACCACTCAGGCCAGTCCTCGAGCCTTCTCTGCCTTGGTTTTTTTCCTCTGTGAGTTAGGGAATATAATTCTGGCTTCTGATACGATCAGCAGAGACTGGGGAAAATAAAGTGTGTTCAACCACATAAAGTGTTTACAACTCACTGGAGTAAAGGTGTCCTAAATCTACAACAATCTTAGCAGCCCCAAAAGAAAGCCAATTATTTTAGAGTAACAGGATGGATGGGTGGTATTTTTCAGTCTTTGCATCCTTCTTATTGTTGAGCTACCTCAATTTTCTTTTTAGGAAAATGTTTCTTTTTTGAGGTTGAAAAGTAAAAGAGCTGAGGACCATCACAGACTAATATGAGCATCGAAACAGGAAGGCTTCCATAACTAATAATATCATCAACACCCCTTGGAAATCAGAGGGTCTATCTCCATGTGGTACTACACATTGATAAGGGGGTTCACTGTCAAAATTTGCTGATTTCCTTTGTCTCTATGAGTCCTGGACTCTTGATTCACTAAAATCTAGTAGATCACAATCTCCACTAGGGAAGCAAATAGAGCCAGCTCATGTACCTGCCACATTCTCACCACTTGGCACAAACAGGCATCCAACCATTGAATGAATGCATGACTTACAGGGTTTCCCCCTGTAACTACACAGTGCCTTCTACCAGCAAGATATCACAGAGTCATTTCGATCAGACCTCTCCAACTGACAGGGAAAAACCCCTATCCAGGGGCCCCATGGCTGAACTCATTGTTGATCAGATACTTTTTGAATCCCACTGCTGATTGGATGTTAAAGCTTGTTGCTGATTGGATGTTAAAGCTTGTTGCTGATTGGACGCTTTTTGAATCCCACCAAGGGTATAAAAACTGGAGGAGACCAAGGAAAGTGGGGCTCAGAATGCCCCTCTCTGAGCTCGCTGGCGGAATCAAGGCTGATTCTCTGACTCTCCGTGTGCCGCTCAGTTCTTTCCCCGGTCAATCGCTGTAACACTTGCTGTTAGCACTCGCTGGAACAAGCTAAATCGCCACCCCCGTGTGGAATCCGCAGCAAGGAGGACGGCGGGGCGTCTGCCGGGCGTCTGAGGGTCTCGTCGGGACGTGGAGGTGACCCGGGGAACCCTGGAGCATGGCCAGCTGAGAAACGGAGCCGCAAGTTTTGGGGGGACGTTGCTCCAAGAGTGGGTGGGTCAGGGGGCCCCTGAGAGAGCCCTGCAGGGATACACACGCTGGGTCCTTTGGACCCTCAGAACCGCCCGGCCACACGTCCTCCCAGAACAAGACTCCGCACTAGGAAGGCTGCAAGATTAAATCCACGACAACACCAAGAATGGAGGTCAAAACACTGAGAGATGGGAAATAAGAACTCGACCCTGGAACTTTCTCCCCCCCCCCATTGCCCCGGAGTTAGGGGCCCTGTCCTTGCTCAGCCGCACGCTCGGGTCCAGCAGGGAATAATTCTGACGACAGAATTCATAATCAAAAACCATAGACAGGCCGGGCGCGGTGGCTCAACGCCTGTCATCCTAGCACTCTGGGAGGCCGAGGCGGGAGGATCTCTTGAGCTCAGGAATTCGAAACCAGCTGAGCAAGAGCGAGACCCCGTCTCTACTAAAAATAGAAAGAAATGAGCTGGACAACTAAAAATATATAGAAAAAATTAGCCGGGCATGGCGGCACATGCCTGTAGTCCCAGCTACTCGGGAGGCTGAGGTAGGACAATCGCTTGAGCCCAGGAGTTTGAGGTTGCTGTGAGCTAGGCTGACGCCACTGCACTCTAGCCTGGGCAACAGAGTGAGACTCTGTCTCAAAAATAAAGCAAAACAAAAAAACCCCAAATAGACAAAATGGGACATATTGGAGGAACGGCCGATGGCTGATTCCAGACCTGGGTTAAGGGAAGCAGAGGGCGAGCCTGGTGGCCCTCTCATGACACAGCAAGGACATTGTCAGAAACCTCCAGAGCCAGGAAAACATCTCAGGAGCCGACGTGAAGAGTCTCCCCTTGACCAAAGACGAGAGAATTCGAGGATCCGCAAGAACAACAACTGCAGTGGATGAAAACACACGGAACACGTTCCAATCCACATGCTCACCACGGCGCTGCAAAAGTGGACTTGATGGCCTTTGCGTGTGGAATGCACACAGTATTTTGAAGACTGGTAGCAAAAGAGAAAGAATGGTACAGTGTGAACCGCGGGTAGGAACCGCATCACTAGGTAATAAAAGAGGAGGGAAAGAGCCTCTTTCTGAAATTATTCCAGCTAATAAGAATGACAGAACCACAGTATCGTCGTTTTGTTGCTTCTCATGAAATCGTGGTTCTAGGCATTGAGGATCCGTGGTTGCTCACATCACAAGACAGAGACACCAACCACCACGTCTTCCTGACGTTGAACTCCACGCACGCAGGGCGTGGTCTTGCTGACCTCTGAGCTCCGCATGCCCGGCTGAACCATCCTCAGAGACACTTTCGGGAAAACCCCAACCGTGGGGCCCCGGCAGGACAGACAACCTGGTTTCTCCAACAAACAAATTACATAGAAAAGAAAAAAGAGATGAAAGAGGAATCTATCAATTTAAAAAGACTTAAAAGACACGTTAAAATGGGCAAAACCAAACTCCGGTGCTAGAGTGCAGGCTTGAGTGATAAGCCGTAAAGGAAGCCATCGCGTGCAGGGGGATGGGATGGGATGCGGGGGGGGGGACGCTGCTGGGGGTGAGAGGAAGTGCAGGACAAAGGCACTGACAAGTCCTGTGTCTCACCCTGGGTGGCAGCGACAAGGGTTATGGCTGTGACGTTTCATTAGGTGACACGTTTTCTCAGTGCACTGTTCCGCGTCTGTACCGTGCTGTGCGGTATCCGGCGTGTAACAGAGAGTATACAAGGATATACTAGGAAGAGGAAAAAAATCCCATACCACAAGCAAACACATTCAAATGTATTCACAGAGTTTGGAGCCGTGCTTTTTAAACAAGCTGATTCCCTATTGTGTACGATTAGACGATGTCCTTGGAATGTGTTTAAAAATAGACAGTTTTGCAAGTGAAGATGATGAGAAAGGAAATCTAAGTCATGTGGCATGAATAGAGCTGCACATTTTGAAGGGGTGTATGTGCGTGTGTGTGCATGTGTGTGCGTGTGTGTGCATGTGTGTGCGCGTGCTTAGACGTGTGTGTATGTGTATGTGTGTGCATGCAAGAGTGTATGTGTGCATGTATGTGTGGTGTGGGTCTGCATGTATGCGCATGTGAGTACGCACGTGTAAGAGTGTATGTGTGCATGTATATGTGGTGTGGATCTGTACGTATGCGCATGTGAGTGCGCACGTGTAAGAGTGTATGTGTGCGTGTATGTGTGGTGTGTGACTGTGCATGTGCATGTGAGTGCGTGTGTGCACGTGTATGTCTGTGTGTGCGTGTGCACGCGTGTGTAGGCGTGCACATAATAATTCTGGCTAAAGCCCGCGCAGTAGGGGGGAACAATTAGCTACGGCGCTGCATGTACTTCTGGTCTCAAGACAGTTTCTTTATTTAAGGTGCTTTGTCTTGATCAGAAGTGTTAGCACAGGAGCATGTGTGATGAGCCGGTTTCCCGGCGCACAGGGCAGGGGCTGTTAATATCCAACACAAATGTAAAATTTACGTGGCTCCGTGTACTAAAAGGAGAACGCTTTATTTAAATCAATATATAAACAGCTTTGGGAATAGAAGCAAAACCAGAGACACAATCTGTGAACGTAAATAAATAAGAACGAACAAATGCTGCGAATGTGAATCGGGGGTTTCCCACGCCAGCTACGGAACTCAGGCCGTGTGTCCCTCCTGCTGGCTGTCAAACAGGAGAGTGTGAATTCCCCTCGGAAGGTCTCTTTGAGGGTGAGATGAGAGGACGCGCTCGGGTGGACGCATGTGTCTGGAGCCCAGGACGAGCCGGAGGGGGAATAAATCACCACTCAGGCGGGAGGCCGGGGCTGCGCACAGCACAGGTAGGGCGAGAGCCAGGAGGTCGCAGGGACAAGGACGGACATCCCGTGAGATGGGGTTAGGGACTGGCCGTGAGGGTGACACCAGGAGAAGTGTCAGGCTCGGGTCGTGGGACGATGCTGAATTTAATTTTAAACTTGTCGTCATGTGGGAGGTGCCTGGAGACTGTTAGGCGTTAGGTGCTCAGGAGGCACCTGGGGAGGCAGGTCCCGGGCAGCCAGCGCTGGGGTTGGGATCGGAATGCGGCAGAAGCGCTGGGAACAGGTGTCGTCTCGGGAGTGTCGAAGAACGAGCAAGGGGCTGACCGAGGAAGACTCAGGGGCAGGAGGAGACAGAGCGGGAAGGAGTGGAACCCCAGGAACGGAAGAACTCCGAGAGGCGGATGGCCAACCGAGTTAGGAGCTCCCAGGAACTCGAGCAGGAGGGAGCTGAGCGGCAGAAGGCACTGGATTGCGGAAGGTCCAAGGTGACTTCCAAACTCAGTTCCGTCAGAGAACGTTGGCGGCTGGAGGCGCCAGGCTCCGCCAGCGTTGCAGCAGGTGGAGGGAGGACCCCAGGCCGTCCCGGTTGACAGGTGGTGGCAGCTCCACCGGCCTGGGGCAGGGGCCTCACCTGTCCGGGGTGGGGCAGGAAGGGGGTGCACGCTGAGAGCATGGTGAGGGGACGCTCTGGGGGAAAGAAGAGGATTTTATGTGTCTGTAAAGAAGAGACGGGTCCCACGGTGGGTTTGTTTGTGACCAGAGGGTGGGGGAGTCTGGGGGCATTTCGGCTTGATGGTCTCTGGATCTTCCTGTGGAACGCAGGAATCACGGACTTTGTGGGTGGAAAGTTTGCGCACGGTGGGGGCAAGCCCCAGGAAACTCGCGGAGAAGTTTCGCCTTGTGAGTTCACCTGCGGGGTGAGCAGTCCGCGCTCTTGCTTGGAAGACGAGGACAGGTGTTCTGGCCCTGGGTCCCTCCCCTCGTCCCTCCAGATTTGGGGCGATGCTTTTGAGAACTCTCGGAGACAATAGGCTCAAAGAAAACGGGCCGGCCCCCCAGGGGCGCGTGGTGCTTTGCAGACATAACTACAAATTCCACTTCTGAAAATATGCCAGCCCTAAACTCGCGGATAGGAAAAGGCATTTGTTGACAGGACTGATTGTTAGACACTTTCATTTGGAAAATATTTTGGAGTGGAGATTTCCTCCCGGGTGCCCCAAGAGGTATGAGAGACAGACCTGAAGCCTCTCCTCCCACGCCCTGGAGCACGGCTAAGCGCTTCCGGCGTTAATTGGGTCGTGGTCGGGTTAACAAAGAAGGCACCGCGGTTTCTACCCCGTCTGCTGTGTGCACAGAGACACATGCTTGCTTCTCTCTTCCCTCTCTCTCTTTGGAGGGAGCATATGGCCCGACTTTATTATTCATTAAACATTTGCCTCATCCATTAACTTTGCTCATAAAACATGTTTAAGATTCTACAAGGACAGGGACACACGTTTCCCCGCGGCCTCCCCGCCTGCCCGCCCGCACACCGTGTGTGTGTGTGTGTGTGTGTGTGTGTGTGCGCGCAAGCGCGCGCACGTGCGGCTCAGGGGTCCCGGTGCCCTCTGGGCCGAGCCCGTGTGCTCAACTGTGGAGCCCACTGTGTGCAGCTCCTGGGAAGGCACTAGAGAGACTCGGTATTCCTGCAAAAAGAACAGAGGGAGAGCGATGAGCCGGACAAGGCGGAGGATGGGCTGCCAAGCCACAAAGAGGAAGAATGTGAGGACGCCGCTCGGCAGTTTCTCTCGGAGAAGCTTCCTGCCTTCCCAAATTGCTTTGTGTCTCCTCAGCCCCGATCGATCGCCACCCAGCCCACCAGGTATGGAAACTCCTGGTCCTGCCCAAGGCCGCGTCCGTCCGCGGGAAGGGCAGCTCGTGGAGGCAGGGATTTTGTGCGTCTTGTTCGCTGCCGTAATCTCAGCGCCTTGAACAGTGCCTGGCACGTAGTAGGCATGAAGGAAATACTCCTTGAACGAATAGATGAAGTTATAATTTATAAGCGGGTTTATAAACACAGTTTGGCCATCATGATAGATCAGAGAGATTCTTTTTTTAGGATCAAAGAAGAAACAGATGATGCATTCAACGGACTTTTGTGAGCTTGGCACCACGGTGTGCTGAAAACCCAAATAAAGAAGTGTCCTTATTCCTTTACACACGGGACCGTCTTTTAATGTCTGATCAAGAACTGTGTTATTTGTGGAAACTGGAAAATTCTAGCCACTTTGATCATGATCCATTCATTGACTTTTCAAGAAGAACTTTAGGTGGGATTTTGACTGTGTTTGATGTACCTGATTAGAAGGCAAAGCCCAAAGTTCTGTTCTAAAAGCCCCAATCTCCACGTGGGTGCTCGCAGAAATGTGTCCCGCGGACTTCGGTGAGTTCATCCAAGGAGCAGGTTTTGTGCATTTGGAAGGAAGCAACATTTGCAGGATTTTGAGAGCACAGAAGTTCAGTACTCCTGGGTTCAAGTCTTAGGGGAGACACACGCCCATGCAAACATGTACCCCTTTATGTCTCCGAAGCGGACATCAGCCACGCTGCTTGCAGCTCCTGCTCCCACTTGTTGGCTAAATTATTAATAACTGTGGATTCGGCCATTTTTTAATCTTGGGAGCCCACGAGAGTCGCACCGGGCTCTAGCGAGGGGGGAGCCTCGCCCGTCTGGACAGGCGCGTGAGTGTTTCACCGCGCAGTGCCGACGGGTGCGGCCGTGTAGCCACCACACCTCTCCTCTCCCTTCCCTTTGGTACCAGACTCCTCCCGGGCCGAGCACCTGAGTTACCTGCACGATTCCTGGCACCCTTCCACACAGTAGGTGCTTCCTAAGTGCACGTGAAGCGCCGTCAGATCATTCCGACGACTGCCGCAAACACCAAATACGGGGGAAACCGAGTACAAGGAATTCTTCATAAAGAATAATCTCGTCACAGCACCTGTTACGTGGCAGGCACGTCACACGCCGTCTCCCGGCACATCCCCCCGGCAACCCTGGGAGGTGGATGCTGTTCCCGTTCCGCGGATCAGGAATCCCAGGAGCGCCCGGCTGCTGCAAGATGAGCTTCGATGTGAGCCTGCACTCAGCCTCCGGGCACCGGGCCCCCAGCCACTGCCCCGTACAGACACTGCGAGCCGTGCACCTGTGCAGGTGTTGTGGGCGTGTTTTCCAAACTGGTCCTCACAGAAACACCATGTGGTGGGTGGTTATTACTGTAGTAGGTCCCCAGGCCGGCCATGATAAAGTGACACAAATCTGGTGGCTTAAAAATGATGACATTGGCCGGGCGCGGTGGCTCACACCTGTCATCCAAGCTCTTTGGGAGGCCGAGGCGGGAGGATCGCTTGAGGTCAGGAGTTCGAAACCAGCCTGAGCAAGAGCGAGACCCCGTCTCTACTAAAAATGGAAAGAAATTATTTGGCCAATTAAAAATATATAGAAAAAATTAGCCGGGCATGGTGGTGCATGCCTGTAGTCCCAGCTACTCGGGAGGCTGAGGCAGGAGGATGGCTTGAGCCCAGGAGTTTGAGGTTGCTGTGAGCTAGGCTGACGCCACGGCACTGTAGCCCGGGCAACAGAG
>CAUYPO010028476.1:0-11260 GCA_963574435.1 Cheirogaleus major
GAAATTAATTGATCAACTAAAAATATATATACAAAAAAAATTAGCCTGGCATGGTGGCACATGCTTGTAGTCCCAGCTACTCGGGAGGCTGAGACAGTAGGATCGCTTGAGCCCAGGAGATTGAGGTTGCTGTGAGCTAGGCTGACGCCACGGCACTCACTCTAGCCTGGACAACAAAGTGAGACTCTGTCTCAAAAAAAAAAAAAAAATTACCGATAGACTATATATTCTATTAGTAAAGGAAATTGACAAGTAGGATAATTGCTTGGTTTAAAAAAACATGAATACATGATGATCTGAGATAATTCATGAATGAGTATAACTTATTTCTGTCGTAATAAAGACAAATATTTCCTTTGAACATAATACAATGCCATTTTCGATACTATAATGCAATTTAAACAATAAAAGAGATCATAAAATAGTTTATTTTTTAAGATTTTATATTTTAGAGAAATTTTAGCTTTGCAGGGAAATTGAAAGTACAAAGATATCCCTTTCCTCCCCACATGCAAAGCCTCTTCATTATTAACGTCCCCCACCAGAGTGATACATTTGTTATAATTTATGAGCCTGCAATGACACATCATCATCACACAAAGTCAAAAGCTTACATTAGGACTCACTCTTGGTGTTGTACATTCTATTGGTTTGGACATATTTGTAATAACATGTATCCACCGTTACAGACTGATACAGAGTATTTTCATTGCCCCAAAAACCATCTGTGTTTCACCTATTAATCACTCTCTGCTCCCGGATTCTGGTAACCACTTATGTTTTTACTGTGTCTGTAGTTGTGTCTTTTCCAGAATGTCATATATTTGGAATCATAAAATATGTAGGCTATTCAGATTGGTTTCTTTTGTTAGTAATGTTCATTTAAGTTTCCTCCGCGTCTTTCGTGAATTGATAGCTCCTTTTTTTTTTTTGTACTGAATAATATTCCCTTGTCTGGATTTACCAGAGTTTATTTATACATTGAACTGCTGAAGGACATCTTGCTTGCTTCCCAAGTTTTGGTAATTATGAATAAAATTTCTATAAACATCTGCGTGCAGTTTATTGTGAGGACATTAGTTTTCAACCCCTTTGGGTAAATACCAATAAGTGTGATTACAGATCATGTGGAAAGAATCTGTTTAGTTTCGTAAGAAACCATCAGCTGTATTCCAAAGTGGCTGTACCATTTTGCATGCCCACAGCAATGAATGAGAGTTTCTGTTGCTCCAAATCCTCTCCAGTATTTGATGTTGTCAGTATGCCAGATTTTGGCTATTCTAATAGGTGTGTAGTATAGAGTAGTCCTCCCATTATCTGAAGGGGAAACATTCCAAGACCCCCAGTGGTTGCCTGAAACCATGGACAGTACTGAACTCTATATATGCTATGTAAAACAATTTTTTTGCCTTTTTCATGGATAGAAGACTTGTTCTTATGGTAGATCTTAGCAACCTTAACATATCCTTTTTCCTCCCTTATTATGTGGAGTACTTTCATCTTTTCACTAAAAGGAAGCACTTTATGGCTTTTTATTGGACATATCCCAATTTCCAGAATCACTACTTGCATTTGGGGGCTATTATTAAGTTACATAAAGGTTGCTTGAACACAAGCACTGCAATATTATGACAGTCTTTTTCTTCTTATTATTTTTTGTCAGATAACACAGATGGTTACTTACTAACAGGTGGGTAGTGTGTCCAGTCATCCCAGCACCTTGTTGAAAATACTATCTTTGCTGTATCACATTGCATTTACACAGTATTAATTGAGTATATTTTTGTGATATTATTTCAGCATTCTGTATTCTGTTCTATTGGTCTATTTATCTATTCTTTTGACAATACCCCACTATTTTGATTACTGTAACATTATAGTAAGTCTTGAAGTTGGATAGTGTCAGTATATGTATATGCTGTGTATACTAGACAAAGGGATGATTTCTGCCCTAGGCAGGACAGAGTGGGATGGCATGAGATTTCACTACACTACTCAGGACAGAGTGGGATGGCATGGGATTTCACTACACTACTCAGAATGAAGTGAGATGTAAAACTTATGAATTATTTATTTCCAAATTTGCCATCTAATATATTCAGACTACTGTTGACCATGGTTAACTGAATCCATGGAAAGTGACACTTTGGATAAGTGGGGACTACTGTATCTCACTGTTGTTTTAATTTTCATTTCTCTGATGACATATGATGTGGAGCATCTTTCATATGCTTATTTGCCATCTGTATATCTTGGTGAAGTGTCTGTTAAGGTCTTTTGCTCATTTTTTAATCAAGTTGCTTGTTTTCTTATTGTTGGGTTTTAAGACTTCTTTGTATATTTTGTATAATTGTCTTTTATAAGACATGTCTTTGCAAATATTTTCTCCCAGTCTATGGCCTATATTTTTTATTTTTTAGAATGTTTTTTGCAGAGAAAAATAGTTTTTATTTTAATAAAGTCCAGCCTTTCCATTTTTTTCTTTCATGGATCATGCCTTTGTGTTATATCTGAAAAGTCATTGCAAAACCATAGGTCATCTAGACTTTCTCCCATTTTATCTTCTACTAATTTTATAGTTTCACATTTAACATTTAGATCTGTGATCCATTTTGAGTTAGTCTTTGTGAGGGTGTAAAATCTGTGTCTAAATTTATTTTCTTGCCTGTGGAAGTCCAGTCGTCCCAGTACCATTTGTTGAAAAGACTTTCTTTGCTGTATTGCATTGCATTTACACAGTCAGTATCAATTGAGTATATTTTTGTGGTTCTATTTCAAAGCTCTCTATTCTTTTCTATTGATCTATTTTTCTATTCTTTTGCCAATACCCCACTATTTTGATTACTGTAACATTACAGTAGGTCTTGAAGTTGAGTAGTGCCAGTCCTCCAACTTCATTCTACTTTTTTAATATTGTGTTGGCTATTCTACATCTCTTGACCCTTTATATAAACTATAGAATCAGTATGCTAATATAAACAAAATAATCTACTGGGATTTTCATTGGGATTGCATTGTGTCTATGGATTAAGTTGGGGAGAATTGACATCTTGATGATATTGAGTCTTACTATCCATGAATATGGAATATCTATTTATTTAGTTCTTTGATTTCTTTCATCAGAGTTTTATATATACTTTGTCAGATTTTTACCTAAGCATTTATTTTTTATGGTGCTAATATAAATGTTATTGTATTTTTAATTTCAAAACCACTGTTCATTCATGGTATATGGGAAAGTGATTTATTTTTATATATTAACCTTTATGCTTTAATCTTGTTATGATTGTTTAGGCTTGTTTTATTTTCCAAACTGCTTTTCTAGAAATATATACTAGTGTTTCTTCCTTAAAAAAATATATTTTATAATGACATTTACAGCTGTTCAATGGATATTTAGTTTTGAATGAATATGTTTCTTGACTTTAAATAGGAATTTTTGTTAAAACAAGGAAGAGATGAAATATCCCTGGTTTTGATACACAGGGCTTCAAATTAAAAATAACATGAAATGATCAATAAATAAAAAGATCATATCTTAAATTTTTATGGGAATAAATAAGGAATATACATAAACGTAATCATAAAATGTTCTTCTCAACTTTGTTTACAACAAGGAAAAAGTCAATGTAATTCAATTGTCAACATTATAAGAGTGATAAATTATTTCGCTACCTCAAAGGAGTTAAAATATGATAAAGATTCATTAAGTTAAATATATTTAACTATAATCACATTTTATAGAAAAAATATATATTTTATTTGAAGAGTAATGGAAAGCAAATTTTAAAAAAATAATGATTCTAAAAGTTTGGCTCAACAAGCAAACCAATTTGGCCTCACATTAATGAAACATGCATGACTTGGGATAATCACTCTATTATATACACTGTGCAATGAATATCCTTTTTAGAAATAACCAAAAAATATTCCAAAGAATTAATGATGAACTATTGAGCTAATACATCATATTTAGCTTGTAAATGGGAGGAGAAATTACAACATGTTTCCAATTTATTTAATATTGTTTATTTATTGAAAGCATACCTCTGCCTTTTCTAAAGGTTATTTAATAGACTTGGTGCAAGATCCTTGTAGGAGATTGTCACCCAATAATTCATTTTGATATTATTACAGTAGAAAAAGTTATTCAATTAATCTGTGTTTTCTCCTGCCTGACCATGAAACAGAGATTTTTTTTCCAAATTAGATTCAGTTCTAAAAGAGGAATAGCTTCCCCAAAGGCAGAGAAACTTTGAGAGAGCAACATTCTCCATTCTGGCTGTGAACGTCACCCTCTATAAGCAAATCTGACAAATAAACATGGTCTCCAAGCTATCTACTTCTCTGACCATCTGTTTGTATGGCATGGTGCCCTCACTCAAAGGGCACTGCCAATTTTGTTCTGAAAAAATAAAATATAGTCAAGATAAGGTGACTAAAATTGCCTCTGCAGGAGCAGGACTTGCATTGCATAGATCTGCATACTTCCTTTTGATTTCAGTTTTGTTCTTGTTTTATTTTTGCTCTTTCATCTCATTTGCTAAAGGAGAGAAGAGGGTACACTAAATGAATGCTCTAATAACACGGGGAGAGGAAAGACTCAGAACAAAATAAACTTTTACTTTCTCATTAAAACTGGCAATGTGTGAAATTACAAGCATTATTTTATCTATGTGATGGTCATTCTCAGCAGCAGCATCGACATTTACCAACTCATATTCTTTATTTTAAAAAATCAACCTTAAAAAAAGGAATGAATAAGAGTGAGATTAAGAGAGTTTAGGACTTGCTTCACAGAACATTTTGCAATTAGAGATTAGACAATTGAGAAACACACTAGTAGTATGTCTATGAGATAATGGAATCAACCAGCAGGTACTTCATTCAAATGAAATCCGCTGAAAGACATCACCATTCAATCTAACATTAGCAGAGTAATAGAAGTGATCTCTGAAGACCTTTTATAATATCATTTTGGCTTCACATTATTTTTTCCCAAGAAGCTCAAGTACCTGGTTAATAAGCAATGAGCCTACAAACCTTAGTAAGTCATTACATTTAATTTACTTTGGTTTGTTTGTTTCTTTACTCTTTCAGTGGATTTTTTGTCTTCTTACAAAAATATAATCAAATTAAAGTAAAATACATGCTTTCCACAAAGTTTTATGTTTCTCTATATGCTATGATTACACAAGATTGCCATAAATTCTCATTGATGAGAAAGAGGACAAATAAGTTCCTCCACTAATCTTTGTTCTCAGAAGCGTGGGAGGTTGCAGCCTACCTGCAGGCCAACCTTTAGAGCTTTCACATTCCAATGATGCTGACTATAGTAAAATGCCTAATGGCTTTTGCATTAAGAATCTATATTGTAAAGAAGATAGTATTTCCTGTTAAATGTTGGTTCCTTCATAATGTACACTTCCTGAGACAGGCTCCTCTTCTCCCTCAAGGTAGATATCTTGTGTAATATCTCATTTAGAGATATTCTGAAATAGAATTTTACCATTTATTTTCTATACCTAATAACTAGGTCTATATAGAGAATAAATGATACCCAAAGATGTAACAGCTGTCTATGATGCAATAATCATAAAATTAAAGGTTTTTTGTCATCAATTTTTAACTATTATTTTTGAAATACATCCTTTTTTTATTTTTAACAAGTATAGTGGACCTTTGAACAACATGGGTTTGAACTGTGAGGGTACACTTATACTTGGATTTGTTCAACCAAATGTGGATCTGAAATACAGTATTTTTAGGAAGTAAAAACTCTCCTTAATGAGGGCTGATTTTAATTTTGGTATACACAGGAGGTCCTGGAGCCAACTCCCTGAGTATACTGACGGATTACTTTGGAAGTGATGTATGTACTATTTTGCTACCTCCTTGTCCCTTTCTTTCTCATTTTATATATCACTTTACAAAACACCTGAACATTTATCTGGATACATTTAATCAGTTAATTTCACCTTTTTACTTTTAAGTATTAACTCTTTTACACACAAGAGTAGATAATTATATACACATTTGTGGAGTACATTGTGATGTGTACATGCATACATGCATGCACTGAATAATGATCAAATCAAGGTAAGTAGTATACCCATCACCTTAAATATCTACACTTTCTTTGTGGTGGGAACATAACAAGTCCTCTCTTCTGGCTATTTTGCGATATACTGTACCTAATTGTTGACTGTATTCACTCTACTGTGACATAGGATACCAGAAATTATTCTTATTTTCTAACTGTAACATCCTTTCCATATTTTCCCTCCCCCCTACCATTCACATTCTTTATTAATCACTGGTTTATTAGCTATTTATTAGCTGGTTTATGAGATCGAGTTTTTAGATTTCACACATGAGAGAGAATATGTGGTATTTGGCTGTTTCTGTCTGGCTTATTTTACTTAACATAATGTCCTCTGCATTCATCCAAATAACAAAATTTTATTCTTTTTGTTATTGAATTATATTTCATTGCATATATATACCACGTTACCTTTATCCATTTATCTGTTGGTGGACACTTAGGCTGATTTCGTATCTTGTCTATTGTGAAAAGTGCTGCAATAATTGTAGAAGTGCAGATACCCCTTCAACATACTGATTTCATTTCCTTTGAGTAGATACCCAGTAGCTGGATTGCTAGATCATATGGTAGCTCTAGTTTTAATATTTGAAAGACTTTTATTTCTTGTAAGTCCAATATAGTAGAGATGAAATTCTTCAGTTTCTGCTTGCTTGAAAGAATTTCAATTCTCCGTAATTTATGAAGAGTAGCTTTGCTGGGTATAGTATTTTTGACTGTCATGTTTTTCTTTTCCAATAATTTGAATGTATCTTCCCATTCTCTCCTAGCCTGAAAGATTTCTCCTGAGAAATCTGATGATAGTCTATGGAGATTTTCTTATGTGACTTTAACCTTCTCATTTGCTACTTTTAGAATTCTCTCTTTGTCTTTGACTTTTGACAATTTGATTATACTATGTCTCTGAGAGGACCTACTTGGTTTGAATATATTTGAAGACCTTTGAGCTTCCTGGATCTGGATGGTCATATCTCTCCCAAGACTTGTGACATTTTCAGCTATTATTTTGTTAAATATGTTGTCTGTGACTTTCTCCATCTCTTTTCCTTTTGGAAGACTTATAATGAAAACGTTTGTTGCTTAGTGGTGTCCAAGAAGTCTTGTGGGCTTTATGTATTCTTTTTTATTCTTATTTCTTTTTTTCCCATCTGACTGGTATATTTCAAATCACCTGTCTTCAAGTTCAGAAATTCCTTCTTTTACTTAAACTAGTCTGTTATTGAAGCTCTCAATGTATTTTTATTTCATTTTATTGAGTCCTTTAGTTCAAAAATTTCTGGTTTTTTAAAAATTATATCTAGCTCTTTGTTGAATTTCTCATTCAGATTATCAATTGTTTTTCTGATTTCTTTGTTTATTTGTAGTCTCTCCTATCTTGCTGAGTTTTCTTAAGATCATTATTTTGAATACCTTTGCAGGCACTTTATAAATTTTCTTTTCTTTAAGATCTATTACTGGAGAATTACAGTATTATATTTCTTTGGAGGTATCATGTTTTCCTGCTTCTTCATGTTTTTTGTTGTTGTTGTTCCTACATTGATATCTGTATATCTGGTGGAACAGTCTTCTCTTTTACTTTTATAGAGTAGCTTTCACAGGGAGTCTTTTTTCTGGTAGATGGGCACTAGGGTGTTAGTGGGTAGGGTATGTCAGCTTTGGTTCTGGGTGGATGCATTATTATACTGTTCATGCAGTTTCTTCAGCTGTAATCCATGTAAGCAATGTCAACAAGTGGCTCAGTGGCGTAGGTTGTAGAAGTTTGTGGTGGCAATGGTGACTTCATTGGGCATGGAGTGTGAAGCTGGTTCTCAAGCTGAAGGCATGAACATGTGGTGGTTTGGCCAGCTTGAGGGTGGGCTTACTGGGAGTGGGGCCACCAGGATGTTTCTCAGGCCAGGGGCATGAGCACACAGCAGTTTGGCTGGCCCAGGTTGACTTCCCCACTGTGCAGAACTGCCTGTTCCTTGGTCAGGTAGGGCACTGCATGTGCTTGGGCACTGACATCACATCTATTGTTCTTGGCCCAGGTTCTGAGCAACCAGGGTCATGGCACTGCAACCAAATGTGTGAGTATGGAGTGATGTTGGAGCTTGAGACATGGAGAGACACAATGGCTATTGGTCCCCAGAGAAGGGTGTACACCAGGAGTGGTTCCAGATGACATCGTGCCATAGCATCTTGGGTCACAGGGGTTGGGTGATGCACAGCATGGATTCCTACTCTGGAGAAATGTGGCTATGTGAATATCAAGCAGCTCCCCAGACAGCTTAGGTCCTGTGAGGACTGTATGATTCTCTTGTACCAAGGACTACAAGTTTAATGGGGGATTCTGGGAGTTTCCTGCCTATCTTTTCCCCACAAGTGAAGTTCCTCTTGGCTTTGAGGAGATCCCAATGGGGGAGAAAGAGCATGGCAGAGGCTGGATGCTTCGCTCCACTCTCTATGCTGCCATCTTGAATCATTGTGCTCCACAGGGATTTCACCACTCCCTCATTGCACTCCAGTACTTTCCTTCAGACACTCTAGTCAAATTTTCATTGTTTATTTGAGGTTTTGGTCTTTTTTTGTATGGGAGGTACAAGCACCAGGCACTGTAGTCAGCCATCTTGCTGATGTCACTCTGGAGAATCTCAATGTATTTTGTAATAAAATTTACAAACCATTTTTAATAAGTATCCCCTGATGTTTTGAAAATTAATTTGATAAATGATCTATTATGAAGCCCAGTATTACACTGAACATTTATAAAACTGTTCCCCAACAATTCCACAAATGGAACAACTGTAAAACTAACAAATCTGAAAAATACTTCACATGTGACAAAAATGAATTCAGTAGAAATTATTCTTCTAAGATGACCTGATTATTGCAAAGGTCTTTCACTTTATTGTAATGATTAAATAATTTTGCATATTTTGATCAAAAATCTCCAAAGTATATGAAAGCAATTATATTAGTAAAAGAACACAGGGTGCTATTTCTGTCTTTTGAAAAGCAGCTACCTTAAAGAGAAATGTGGTAACTCAACAGCATCACACATTAAGACTCCAACTGACTAACTCCTTACAGAAATCCATTTGATGTTTTTATTCTATAATAGAGGATTTCTCTCAACACTACCTTTTTAGTTTATCACAGGAAAAATTACTGCCAACTAATTACAGTTCAGCTTGCATTAAGAACATTTCTATAGGTACAAAAAACGATCTAATATTAAAATATTATGTTCAGTAAATCTTTCATTTTCCTAATTTGGAAAACAGTTTCAAAAGCACTACAGACCTAAATATAATTGTATTTTACAACATTGGTATACTGATTCTCACCCATACCTTATCAACTTTATTAAAGTTAATATTCATTCTCTCTTTTTACTAAAACTAACTTCTAGTGACCACATAATTAGAATATATGGAAGAATAAAACCACAGAATTTGTAATCATGAAATATTAATATTAGATTTACACAAAGCTCTTGTATTTAGAATTAATAAAATTATCTGTATTTTCTGTTCTTCTTTCAACTTTAGACATTCCATCTATAATGGAAAAGGAAATGTAATATGCCTAGTGAATGTAAGTTCAAAGAATCAAAGAATATCTTTCAGTACTATACCTTTTTGATAATTACAACTCTATTATGATGCATTAATACAAGGAGATGAAGAGTAGTATAGAGGACTTTAGTAGTTGGAAAAGATTGACCTGTTTTACCACTTCACATAGATTTAAACATTGCGACAAGAAAAATGTTAGAAAGACTTCATAAAATTGTGAAAATAATAATAAAAAGCTGGTGAAATAATTAATTTAATTCTATGCATAAACATTTTCATAAATAAACTTCTAATACTGAAATAAATTAACATGTTAACAATAGCTTTAAGTTCAATTATGAACACAACCAGACTATTAATCTTTGTCCATAAGCAATGTATGCTATAAGCAACAATTTTCACAACCAGAAATGTAGCTTGATAATATTTATTTGAAATCCAGACAATGTAACAGTATCAGTAAACATTAACTTGTACATATATTAGTATCTAGTAGAAACCATCTAGGAGTACTCCCCATTTCCTTCCACTCTTTGCAGTAACTTTTTGCATTCCCATACTCAAACTTCCCCTGAGACATTCTCTGAAAACTACATATTTGAGATTGTATCACTAATTAAGAGATAACATTGAAGCCAACCTTAGAGATGCAATAGGAATGCATAAATAGCTGGATCAGAACATAAAAGCTGGGAGAACTACCAGTTGAGACAAAAGATAATCGGATCCATTTGGTAGCAAAAGAGCAGCTTGAGAGGGAAGGGACTGGATTTCCAGATAGATGGCAACAGAGGATCAACCTTCTTTCATATTCCTTTGACTACTCACTGTATTGCCTTGCATGAAGCACTGCCTGCCCTCCTTGATGTGAGAAAGAAAAAGAGTAGTGTCCGCCCCTTGCTAACTGTCAGCTATGGAGTAGCATCAGGGCAGCATAAGAGCTACAGTCTGTAGGAGAGAAGATAATGACCAGGAACACTATTGACTCTGAACATATTCCCTTCCATCCCTGCACTCCTCACATCCCACTCTCTTATTACCATGGTTTAGATTATTTCAGCTGTGGAGAATAGTTCTTAGAACAAGTATAATTTCTGCAAACGGAGGCAGAGGAAACATCTCTGAGGATCACCAGGGAAAAATTCTGTCTCCTTACCCACAGCAAGTTTTTCTTCCCCCTCACCCCCACTCCCCATCCATAGTCAGGAGAATAGTTATAAGCTAGGAATTTCACCCCTCATCCAAATTCACTTTATTTCACAAAGGAGCCGCCATTTTTTATTAGTTGTGCATTCTCAGAGATAAATAACACAATATTTGGGACCACAGCTACCATGAAAGAAACGACTAACTGACCAAGGCAACTTAAGGTTCACTGGTTCACCTTGACTAAACTTAGACAGGCTTCTTCCTGACTCTAGGCAACTGACTTCTTGACCCCCTGAAGCAATTACTTTAGAAAACTTTTCATTGTAAATCCTTTCTCTGCCCCTTTGAAATGTAAATACTTTTAAAAGTCTCCTGCCAGTTTTACAACCCAAGAATGCCTTTTTAAGGACCTGAAACTCATCTCTTTGAAACATAATCAACAAGGAAGATA
>CAUYPO010028477.1:0-21481 GCA_963574435.1 Cheirogaleus major
ACATATGAAAAAATGGTCAACATCTCTAATCATCAGAGAAATGCAAATCAAAACTGCAATGAGATATCACTTATCTCTAGTAGAATGGCCTTTATCAAAAAGTCCCCAAACAATTAATGTTGGCATGGATGCGGAGAGATAGGAACGCTCCTACACAGTTTGCTGGTGGGACTGCAAACTAGTTCAACCTCTGTGGAAAGCAATATGGAGACACCTTAAAGTGATACAAGTAGATCTACCATTTGATCCAGCAATTCCACTACTGGGCATCTACCCAAATGATCAAATGACACTCTGCAAAAAAGATACCTGCACTCAAATGTTTATAGCAGCACAATTCACAATTGCAAAGTTGTGGAAACAACCCAAGTGTCCATCAATACATGAATGGATTAATAAAATGTGGTATATATATACCATGGAGTACTATTCAACTTTAAGAAACAATGGTGATATAGCACCTCTTGTATTTTCATGGACAGATCTGGAACCCATTCTACTAAGTGAAGTATCCCCAAAATGGAAAAACAAGTACCACATGTACTCACCAGCAAATTGGTATTAACTGACCAACACCTAAGTGGACATATAGGAATAACATTTATCGGGTGTCAGGCAGGTGGGAGGGGGAGGAGAGGATGGGTATATACAAACATAATGAGTGAGATGTGCACCATCTGGGGGATGGTCACGCTTGAAGCTCTGACTCGCGGGGGGAGGTGGGCATGAGCAATATACGTAACCTTAACATTTGTACCCCATAATATGCTGAAATAAAAAAATAGAACAATTATAACAATATACTATAATAAAAGTTATGTGAATATGGTCTCTCTCTCTCAAAATATCTTATTGTACTATACTCACCCTTCTTGTGATGATGTGAGATGATAAAATGCCTACCTGATGAGATGAAGTGAGGTGAATGATGTAGCCATTGTGGTGCAGGGTCTACTATTGACCTTCTTCTTCATATGTCAGAAGGAGGATCACTTGCTTTGGGTGGTCCTGGACCATGGAGCCATGACAATGTTGATGCATGGCTGTCAGGATCAGATGATGTAGATGACTAATGGATGGGCAATGTCTATAGTGTGGATCTGCTGGACAAAGAGATGATTCATGTCCCAGGCAGGACAGAGCAGGATGGCATGAAAGTTCATTACACTACTCAGAACAGTAGGCAATTTAAAATTGTATGAATTGTGTATTTCTTGAATTTTCCATTTAATATTTCAGACTGCTGTTGACTTAGGTAACTGAAACCATGGAAAGTGAACTGCCTATACAGGGGTACTAGGGTAATCACCTCTAGTGAGTATATATGAATCATGCTGTGCTATCCTGAGTCTATCTTACAACCTAGTTATATTTTGATTATGTTGTAAAAGTAGGATTGGGAAAAAGGGACATGATCCCAAGGCATCTTTCTGGAGGAAAGAAGGGAGACCATGATGAACTTAAAAGTAATTATTTTTGGGTGGGGAAGGACTTGTCATGAGAGGATCCACTGGTAAATGAATAGTTGCTAATCACTATGGTCTCACTGTGGTCTCTCTCCCTGTGGCATTCCATATTTACTTAACCATTTATCTGATGATAGATACTTAGATAATTCCCAATCCTTTTCTGTTATAAACAATTCTGCAATGAATACTCTTGTATATCATTTTGCACATGTATGAACATATCTGTTAGATAAATTGCTGGAGTCAATGTGCTGGACCAAAGAGTATGTGCATGTATTCTTTTGAGAGATTCTGCCAAATTATATTCTTTAGAAGTTGCACCAATTTACACTCCAAGCAACAATCTATGGGAATGCCTATTTTTCACACTCTCACCAATATTGTATGCCATTAAGTTATTTGGTCTTTGCCTGACTGATAAATGAAAAATTATCTCAGTGTAGTTTTTAATTATATTTTTCCTATTACAAGGATATTTTTATATGTTTAAAAACCGTATATGTTTTTTCTTCTATAATTTGACTATTCATATCTTTTGCCCATTTATCTATTCAATTGTTAAGTTTTACCTATTAATTTGTAGAAATTCTTTACATATTAGAAAAATTACTTGTGGCCTGCAAATAAGTTTTTCTAGTTTGTTGCTTGCTACTTTATTTTGCTTGTTGTATTTTGTGTCATGCAAAAATTTTTTAATTTTAATGGAATTAATACTCTTTTCATTTAGGCATCTGGATTTTGTCAAGCTTCTAAATGCTTACTGCATGAAGAGATGACAAAAAATTCTCCCATATTTTCTCCTAGTACTTTTACAGTTTCATTTTTTTAACATTTAAGTATTTCTTCCATCTGGAATTTATCCTTAATTGTGAGGTGTGGATCCAATTTTGTTTTATATTTCCAGATGTCTGCTCAGGTGTCCCAACATTGTTTATTGAACAATCCATCTTTTCCCCAAAGAGTTGAAATGCCACCTTAATCAAATCCTAGATTTATATTTGGGTATATTTCTAGACTTTCTATTCTGTTCCATTGATTTCTATGTCTGCTAAAGTTCTTTTATATTTGTGGCTTTGTAACCTGTTTAATGAAGCTAATAATTAAAAACAGTTCCCTGACTATTCTTAATTGTTTACTTTTCCATTTGAACTTCAGCACCACCTTGTCTAGCTTGTGAAAAAACATCCTAGTAGTAATTTTACAGAGACTGCATTTTATTTATAAGGTGCCTTAGGGAGAATTGACACCATTATGATGTGGAATTGTCCTTTCCAAGAACATGGTTTGCCTTTTTATTTTTCACATTTTCTTTTATGCCCCTCAGGAACACATGAAGTATTTTTATACAAATCGTACATATTTCTTGTTTGTTGCTATTACAATGAGGTATTTTCTTTTTTTATTTTTTCTAATTGATAGTCTTTGTACATATAAAAACTATATATTTCTCTACATTAGTTTTGTGCCTCTTGAAATTTTTAATTTTTTCAAATAATTTTTGACTTGTTTATCTTGAATTTTCAGGTAGAGAATCATATACTTGTAATAATGATACTTTTTACTCTTCTTTTCCAATTTTTATATATTTAAGTCTTTTCTTTTGTCTAAGTGTGTTCACCAGTCCCTCCAAATAATGTAAATCAATAGTTCTAATGGTGGACAAGACTCAATTCTTGACATTTGGAAATGGAAATGTCCTTGGATTTCCCATTAAGGACAACACTGGCTTTTGGATTAACAGTGATAAAATGTGATAACATATATTTATCTCATTTTGTTAGTCACTTTTAAAAATCAAGACTGGATGTGGAAATTTATTCCATGCTTTATTTCAGCATCTATGCATATAAGCAATTTTTTCTCCCTAGATTTATTAATGTAGCACATTATATTATGAATACTAATATTTGTGGTAGGCTGAATAATATCTCCCAAAGATATACACATCCTACTCCCCAAAAGCATGTTACTTTATGTGGGACTTTGCATACATGATCAAGTAAGGATCTAAAGATGGGTGGATTATCCTGGGATAATCAGGGTGGGTGCCACATGTAATTACAAGTGTCTTTATAAAAGAGAGGCAGAGGAAGAATCAGAAGAAGCAGAAGACAATTAACCACTTAGGCAAGATGCTATACTGCTGGCCTTGAAGATGAAGGAAGGGGTCCTGAGCCAAGGAATGCAAGGAATTCCATTTGTTCTAGAAGCTGAAAAAAGCAAAGGCTCCTGCAGCAGGAGTACAGCCCTGCTAACACATTGATTTTAGCCCCGTGAAACTGATCTCAGACTTCTGGCCTCCCAAACTATAAAAGAATGTGTCTTGTTTTAAGCTACCATATTTGTGGTAGTTTGTGACAGCAGCCATAGAAAACTAATGCAATGTATATAATTGAATTATTGAGCCTACCTTATATTCCTAGAATAAACCCTATTTGTTTATGATTTTTTTCTTTTAATGTGCAGCTGAATTTTGCATTGAGAATTGAAAATGTTAGCATATTATCCATGCCTATTAAATACTTGGGTCTTTATGAGAGGCATCGTTATTTTGCAGTTGTGAGTATAGTTTTTAGAACTAGAAAGTCAATTCTACCACATACTGATTGTATCTTTTAGTCTGTAAAGATTAAAAATCTTTTAATATCTCTGTGCCTCAGTTTCCTAATGTGTAAAATGAAATGATAATAGAATCTTTCTTGTAGAGTTGCTATGGGAGTTAAGAAAATACTTATAAAGAAGTCAGAACAGTACAAGGTATATAGTAAATGCTATAGAAGTATTTGCTATCATTACTATTATGCTGTAATTTTGACATAATGCTTAGATATCACTGCAGTCCTGGTGGTAGAACACATTCCTCTTAGGAAACTCACATTCATATGAATATCAACCACACAGTAGGTCCTACAGGGTCCTCCCTTTGCCTACTCCCATAGAAGGGGGGATATGGCTTGGACTCTTTTTCTCCATGCAGCTGGATTCTGGAGGAGCTTGGCTGAGGCTGAATCTTCATGTGGCCCCTCACTCCTCGGCAGTCTAGCCCAAGCTTTTGTGTAGCATGGTCGCTGGCTCCCAAGACAGCAAAAGCAGGAGTTACCAGGCTTCTTAAGGACTAAGCCTGGGTCTGAAATAGCGTCACTTCCAACACATTCTATTGGTGAGAGCAAGTCATAAGGCCAGCTCCAATTCAAGGGGAGGAGGAATATTAACAGATTCCACCTCTGACAGGGGTGTCTACAGAGATGGGAGGAATTACCGACGGCAATACTGGAGACTAGAACACAGAGGCTCACCCCATAGTGTTTGGCTTACAGGATCCTGTTGAGAGATAACAATCATCTTAGTCTATTCCTGCTGCTATAACAAAATACCTTAGGCTGGGTAATCAATAAACACCAGACATTTACTTCTTACAGTTTTTGAGGCTAGATGTCCAAGATCAAGGCACCAGCAAAGCTGGTGAGGGCCTGTTCCACATAGACAGCTCCTTGTATGTGTCCTCATGTGGTAGAAGGGCAAAAGGAGCAATCAAGCTTCCTCAAGCCCTTTTATAAGGGCACTATTCCCATTCATGAGGACAGAGCCCCCATGGCTTAATCACCTCCTAATGGACCCAGCTCTGAATATTATTGCACTGGGGATTAAGTTTCAACGTATGATTTTTGGGGGTTCATACACATTCAGGCTATAGTACCAGAAACATGGCCCAAGCCCAGGCATCTTCCACAGGGTCCACTCCACCCATCGGGAAACTCATGTATCCTTGCCATGCTGGGTCATGGGGGTGCAGTCATTTATCCTCTGGCCTTTTTATTTTCTACCCCCAGCAGCTTGAGGCCTTCTGCAGCCCCAGATGTTTCAGGTGGAATTGATTAACAGTCCCAAGATAGAGGGGGCCAAGCCTGGACTTTGGATTGTCTGAGTGATTTTCTTTGGTTTTCTCTCCTTCCCGTGGCTTTAGGGGGGCATCACCCATTTCTTGTCTCTCCCCCATTGGGGATGAATCCAGGCAGTCACCACCCAAGACACACTAACTAGAGGTTGGGGAAATGTGTGACGCTATGTAACATTTGTCTACCCAAGTCCCTTAACTCACTCAAGCAGAATTCCAAAATGTGAGAGCTGGAATTCCCCTTAGAGATAGTCTAGTTCAGTAGTTTCCAACTTTCTTCCCTGACCCTGAGAAATTGTATTGTCCTCCTCCCCCAGAGAGAAAGCAACAACGGGGGAGGGAAGGGGAGCCATTGGGCTTCCGCTGCTCCCACTGCTCGTCAAGCGCTCTGCTTTTATGGGTTTGAGCTTCCATGTAGATTTTTGTTTAAACAAGAGTTCCTCTAAAACCAGTTTGACAACAAGGCCTGGAGAGGTTAAGTCACATGTTCAGGCAGAGCTGGACCAGGAACCAGAGGTCCCGGGCATGGCCAGGGTGGCAGTCTGCAGAATGCTGAGTACATGCCTGGAGGGGCGAGGAGGTGCATGGAATGATGCTGACCAGACCTCTGCATGCTTTAGGGGTTTGAAGGAATGAGAAGCTGACTTCTGTGGGGGTGACAACCTTGAAAGGTGCACATGAAGTCAAGTGGAGGGGAACGAAACCACCTTCTAGGAGGACGGAACCAGGAAACTGCACAATCTTGTTTTGATCACTAGAGTATACGCATTTTTCTTCTCTTTCCACACCTAGTGCTCAAATTTGTCTCTAAATTTTGGAGAAGTATTTAAAGGGTCTAGATTCAAAGAGGCACCAAATATTTCTCCTGTTCACAGCACTCATGTGACTCTGTCTGGTTGGTGACTTCAGGAACTTGGCCAGCCAGGGATTGAGGCAGAGTGAGGGATCAAGTCTGCAGATCTCTGTCCCAGCATCCTTTTCTTACTGTGAAATGCCTTCTCCTTCCTAAAGAAACCAGCAAGATTATGCTTATTGGTATACAAAGGACATACACCAGGAACGTGTCTGCACACTACCTCATTTTCTTTATTCAAATAAATCAAGAATATAGTTTCTCTCTCTTCAGCTGTTATGAGACTTGCTGATATAGTGTGTATGACCCTTTGGATAAAGGCATAATGTAAAACAAAATTGTATTAATAAGATATTACTAATATTAATCAATATGAAATGCAATAGTGTTCTGGGGTGAGAAAGTCAGGAAAGAACACTATGATCTCCTGTGGGATCTGCAAGACCAGACACTTTCCAATGCTTCTTTCTAAATACTCAGCCTAGAAACAGTCCCCAAAAGTGCAGTAAAACATGCAACTCTAATGTTTGTGTTAGGTTGAAATTACAGCTTGGAAAATTCTAGCACTCTTTTCAATCATGAAAACAGTGAGGGATGTTAAATTTCATGTAATTATCCAGTCAGAATAGAAGCCATATCACATTCTGTGATCTATGTGATACTGCTTAAAAAGGTCGGAGTTCTTACATTCCTAGTGTATAGACCGTTTTCTAATTGAACTTCCTACTGTGTCTGACAGATGGGAAATAGCTCATTTTGACCCTGAATGTTCAGCCTTTGGTGCACATAACCTAATGACATGGGATTATTACTTTTGTATTTTATACAGACCTGTAATAAAGACCCCAGTTCCAAGGCTAGCAATCATGAAACTTTGTTGTTATATTTTTCCATTTGGCTATAAGAAGCTCATACTTGTAGACATACTCTCATTAAACCAAGAGAACATTGTTATACTATTTTCATTTTGCAAAGTAAGGCACTGAGTTACACAAGAGTTAAGGAAATTTTCTGAGTTCACAAAAGCCATGGGTAAAACTGGGAACCAAGCCAGTCCTCCTGATTTGTTGGGCTTTCACAGTCTTTCAAAAAGTATAGAACCCTTTCAAAGTTTTGACCCCACAGAGCTCCAAGGCCACATACCTTCTCCTTGTGGCATTTTTTTCTTGTCTATTGGTTGGTATTCATTAGAAACAGCCAGTGCCAACTTGTGCCATAGGGGTGAAAATTATTTTCCAGGGAGAAAACCAATAAAATCACTGAAACCAAAAGCAAAGCCAAAGCCAAACCAAGCCAAATAAACCACCACCTGGTACCTGAGCCATATGTAAACATTAGATTAAAAAATATAGCTCTGAAGACCTAAAGAAATAGCACAGCTTCATGAGAACGTCCAGTCTCCCACCCCATAACCATTCATAATAAGAAACATAAAATCCTATCCCATCCTGGAAGATTTGTTAAAAATCTCAAGAAAAAGAGATTTAGCCATGTTCTTTGTTGCTCCTTCCACTCTTTGATTTCTAGCTCTCTTCCTCCTCCTGTGGTCAATCCCCTTTGGGCTCCTTCACATTCATTTTTCTCTTTTGCCAGTCGCTTATATTCTGCTAGCCCTTGGGGTTATGTCCTAGTTCTTCTTCTCATTTCCACTTCCACTCTCTCCCTGTGTGATTTTATTCCCTGTTTCAGTTACCATAAATGTGTCAACAATGTCAAAGTTAGTATCACCAGACTAGGCCTTGTGCCTTAATGTCTCTACGTGGCTGTACCTTTGGCCCTGAAAATCTCACATGTCTCAAACTGAACACATCATTTTCTTCATTCCTCACCTCCTCTGCCCACCCTCCATGCCTACTCGAGACTTCTATTACCTGTCAAAGTTAAGGGCATCACCATCCATTGGGTTTAATTAGCCAAAAACTGGGACCAACCTTAACTCTTCCCTCTCCATCTTTTGCCACTTTGCAAAGTCCTGCCAATTGTATCTCCTACATACCTCTTGCATATGCCCACTTGAATTCATCTCCACTGATACCATTGTAGTTTAAGGTACTGGTCTTGCATTTTGCCTGCTCCAGCCATCCTTATACACCCAATGGACATCACTGCCTCTCACCCAAGAGTACCAGAGCACAGTATAGAAGAGGGTGAACATTCAGGAGATAAAAGCTCTGGTCTTGGCTCTGCCACTTCTTTACATGTGAGTGTGGATAGGGCATATGACCTTCCAAGGATCCAATTGCCTTCTTTGTTGCTATGGGAATAAATAGCAATTTGTCTTCTAGAAGTTGGGGGCTCAGTCAGCTGAACTCTGCGAGATTCTTGGTTTTAAGATCTGTGATTCTGTGCAAAACCTCAAATAGACTGACACATTGAAATAACAACCAGCCACACATTGATCAAATCCAAATAGTGTACAAAACCAGTGATGGTGGTATTTTGAGACTGACATTTTTCATGCTTTTGGGCCACTAAGCACCTTTTCAACATTCTATGTTTTAGAGTTTCCCATCTTAGGATTCCTATAACTCAAAATAGATGGGACAATCTCAATTTCTCAGCCTCCAGTGGAACCACGACACACACCTGGTAACTCAAATCTGGCAAGAAACACACCTTTTCTGACATTTAAATTTGCAATAAGGGAACACTAAGAAAGAGAGGCAAGAGCATTCTGGCAAGAGCAGCAGAAAGCCATTCATCTTTCAGAAGCAGCATGGGCCGTAGTCTAGTGTGAGCATTGCCACAGCCCAGCTCAGCGTTTGGGCAGAGAGCCTGGGCCAGCAGTAGCAGCTGCAACAGGAAGGTCTTTACTGGGGTGGTCTGATGGTTTGATTCCAGCATCATTTATGGCTTCGTAGCCTCCAAGCTTGGTTCTCTGAGCTTCCTGGAGATTGTGTAGGCAACCTGACATTCTTTAATAAGTTATGCTTTTGTTTAAACAAGCTATGGTGGCTCTGTTTGCAGCCATAAATCGTGAGCCACTCCTCATCCCTCAAATCTCAATTGGAACATCATCTTCTCCAGCAAGTCCTCCTTGACCCTCAGATTACATTAAACCTCCTTGCTGTATGCTCTTCGGATAGACAGACTATCCACTGTGCCACCTCCTACCCTGTGAGCTCTCTGAGGGCGGGCATGTGTCTGCCTTGTTCCTTCCTTCCAAGCAGCATATTGTATCGCACATGGTCACCACCCAATAAATGCTTCTTTGAATCAAATTATTGACATCTTAATGACTCATGCCATAGCTGAACACCAGTTTTCTTCTTTACTTTTTCCTCATTAGAAACAAAAAGTAGGTGCTCAGCGTCCTCAATGTTTTGTTAGAGAAAAGATGAAAAGGTAAGCAGGACCAATGTGGAGATTATTGGAACTTTTGTTACACCTGATTCATTATTAAGAGTCCTTGTATTCTTGAAGTTGCTTGATTTCTTTGAAACATCCACTTTTAAAGACAGGGATAAGGCTTTTGGTTAAAGATAATAGATGTGCTCCACTCAGCCCTCTTAAGGCCCTACTAAAATAGCAATTAAAAGAAACAAAAATAAATAAATGAGACTTGATCACATTAGAAAAGCTCCTGTACAGCCAAGGAAACAATCAATAGGACAAATGGACAACCTACAGAATGGGAGAAAATATTTGCATACTATACATCCAATAAAGGGCTAATAACCAGAATCTACAAAGAACTCAAGTGATTCAGCAAGAAAACATCAACAACCCCATTAAAAAGTGGGCAAAAGAACAGAAGCTTTAAAAAGAAGATAGACTAATGGCTAATAAGCATATGAAAAAATGCTCAACATCTCTAATCATCAGGGAAATGCAAATCAAAAGCACAATGAGATATCACCTAACTCCATTGAGAACGGCCTTTATCAAAAAGTCCCCAAACAATAGATGCTGGTGTGGATGCGGAGACAAAGTAGCACTTATACACTGTTGGAGGGACTGCAAACTAGCACAGCCTCTATGAGAAGTAGTATACAGATACTGCAAAGAACTAAAACTACCATTTGATCCAGCAATCTCACTACTGGATATTTACCCAAAGAAAAAAAAGACATTTTATCAAAAAGACATTTGCACTTGAAAGTTTATAGCAGAACAATTCACAATTGCAAAGATGTGGAAACAACCCAAGTATTCATCAGTCCATGAGTGGATTAAAAGAATTAAGTAATTCTATTTATTAATTAATATGTATACCAGGAAGTACTATACAGCCATAAAAATGGTGAACTAATACCTTTTGTAACAACCTGGATGGAACTGGAGATCATCCTTCTAAGTGAAGTATTGCAAGAATGGAAGAACAAACACCAAATGTACTAACTACTAAATTGAAACTTATAGATCAACACTCATGTGCACATTCGTAAAATTCGACAGAAATCAAGCAGGTGGGAATGGGGAGGAGGGAATGGGTAAATTCACACCTAACGGGTACAATGCACACTATATGGATGATGGACACACTTATAACTTTGACTCAAACTGTACGAAAGCAATTCATGTAACCAAAACGTTTGTACCCCCATAATATTCTGAAATAAATTTTTAAAAAGCAAAAAATAAGTAAATAAATAAATAAAAGCATACAAACCCTCAAGGACAAAGAGAAAGGGAGCATGGGCCCCTGGCATACAGAGTTGGGGGCCAGGTGTGGCAGGGCAAGGGAAGAATGAGTGCAAAGTGCATGCGGGGTCACGGGGTTCTCGGGCTGGAGACAGACATCCTCCCTCCTCACAGTATGGCGGGGTCAGGCACAGTGGAGAGGCAGTTGTAGCATAGACAGCCATGTGCTGGTGAATGTATTGTAACTGGTTCATCAAGGAAGACTTGATGTGTAGCATTTACTGCTTTGTGTGGTGGAAGTACACTGACCATGGCCAATTTTGAGCTACCAACATGATATCACTGAGTGAGGGACTGGGAAGAAATGTGCACAATTGGCTCTTATGGGCTGGCAAGACCTGGCTCCGGAACATCATCAGGGGCAGGGCCAGGAATAGGGAGACGGGGTCAACTTAGTGTCTAGAGAAGACATTCCTCGCAACCTCTCCCCAGTGCACACAACACATGGCACAGCCGGTGCGCATAGTCGCCCCCCACACTCACGGCTGGGAAAGCAAAGTGGTCTCAGGAGTGGAGCCACAAACCTCTAGGAATGAATGAAGAGCACCAGAAAGGAACTATTTAGAAATACTTATAAAGGCTTTTATTTTAGTACTTTTGTGTGTGAGTTCATGTTTATATAAAATTTTAAATTGCTTTAAAAAGGCTATTGACTATTTAAAGCAACAATAAATACAATCCTTTATGGTAGTTTAAGGTAAAATCTTAGAAAGGGCACCAGGGGAGAAAAAAACCCCGCATAGCAGGACAATACAGTTCAGAGGGAGAGTTTGATGACTTAAAGATACATATTGTAATTCCTAGATCAACCACTAAAAAATAAAATCAGGAAAAGGTATATATTAATAATACAAGAAGTCAATAGAGGAGTTGTAATGGACACTGAAACATGATCAATTCACCTTTAAAAAGCCAGGGAAATAAAAATAGAGAAGCAAAGAACAAATGGAATGAATATAAAACATATACCAAGATAAAATACTTTAACCCCACCATTTCAATAATTAAACCAAATGTAAATGAATTTGACACTCCAAGTAAAATTTTTTTAAAAATTAAAAATCCAATGCCTTAGTTGCACTAGCTATATTTCAAGTGGTTTATAACTGCATGTGGCTAGAGGCTACCACACCAGACAGCACAGTTATAAAAATTTCTATCATCACAGAAAATCTATTGGACAGCTCTTGTCTAAAGAGCAACAAACTTAAAATGAATTAGCAGGATAGAACACTCCAAGATTAGGATTCAGTAATGAGAATGTAGATGCCAGATAGTGCAAGTGAACAAATGAGGCTATTAGAATTTTCAGGAAGAACAAAGAGTTGATCAGGAAAGTAGATGCAGTGGTAGCATACTTGATTCTGTAGTGAACAATAGATACATGTGCAAAATTGTGTCAACACTGATAATTGATTTATTCTACATTGGTTGGTAATTATTTTGGGAAAATGGGAGAGAGGAGAGGTGGTGACTGGTCATCTACTGTAACAAGAATGTAATAGATCATGGCTAACCTTGATGAAAGTAATATTAATATATACATATTTTGGAATGTGAAGTTTGGGAAAAGTTGAAGGAGTTTTCCCTGTAGGGAGAGTATGGGAAATGTGATAGGACAGGACAGAGTATTGCTGTTTGTCGTAAGCCTTTTGGAGGTATTTGATTTTTAAAAATATATCTATATACTAGCTGGGTAAGATAAAATAATTGTACAAACAGTCCATACAGAATCCAATGGTTATTCTATCCCTTTAGTATTTGGTTATGACATTCAAATAGCTAATGGGACCATTGATAATTTATGGAGCTTCTATGTTGTAATGAAATGTTTAATGCACTATAAAATATATTATAAATAAATACAGTAAAATACATAAAAATGTTAATATATAAAATGTATTGTAAAGAATGAATAGACACCTTCTGAAGGTACAAAGGAGGATTTATCCGTAAACAATGCACACAGGGTCTTATGTGTATTGAGAGAAAAGAAAGCAGAAAGAGGTAGCGTGTGGCCCAGGAAGCCAGGGCAGGAAACTGAGCGAGTGGCAGAATCGTGCTTTATCCAGGGTACACCTGCTCCTGCCACAGCGGGGCTGGACCCTAAAGGTCAGCCCAGAAAAGACAGGTCTGCCCTCAGGAGTGAATGGATCAAGGGTCCGGGACTGTGAACTCCAGGAACAGTGCAGCAGGAGAAATAGTCTATTCCTATTCACACAGGGAGTTGCTGAGGAAAACAAATAAATAAACAAAAAACCAGCTCTGGTTAAGAGTCAGACAGACGTAACTAGGATGGCATTTCTGCCAGTCTAGGGCTTGTGATTGGAAGCAAGTACTCCTCACAATTCTCAATCTCTTTTTTTGAGGACACATTTACGAATAGTAGAATTTTGTGGCAACAAATCAAAGAGATTAAAGACTCAAAATGAAATTGAAAAAGTTGGTAATAATTAAAATGTAGTCATTACTACTGGATAGCAATGTTTCTCAAGGTCCATAATGCACCCAAAGTTGTTTTTTTGGTACCCAAAGTTTTGTACCCTTAATTTGAAAGTATTTTCCTGAGCAGAATGTCACTCTCTGAGTAGAAGTGCCCTGATGATTATATATCTCTCTCATCCACAGAGCCACGCTTTTGCATATTTCAGGACATCATCTTCCCGTTGATGCTGACTTGCCTTTCCGCTTTTCCTCCTACCTAGTCCAAGTGCAGCAAAATTGTTCCCAGTTCTACATCTTGCATCACAACCCACTCAGCAAAATGCTCCATCAGGCAGTTAACTGTCTGAATTGTCTGCTCAGATGGTGACTTGAAGCAAAAGGCAATTTTATACTCGGACCCAGAGTTGGCAGAGCACCAGGAAGATTTAAGCCTCACAGACGTGACATAGCGCACTGGTTGGGAACCACCGGCTTAACTTCTCTGGCAAATGTCATCCCTGACCCCGGAACGGAGCATGTATAGAATGTTCTTCACGGCGCTGTTCTCTACAGTCCCTGTGGGGGAAGGATTCAGAGTCCTGTTTTATTGAAGAGGAAACTGCTGTTGAGAGAGGTTAAGCCAATTGTTCCAGTTGATGGGAGCAGGACAAAGAAGATTTTTTTTTCCCTTCCCACATCCCTGTTCTGCCTTCCTCCCTGTCTACACTCACATCATCTGCCTCCGTTGGTCATCTGGAAATGTCCGAGGCAGTCCGGTTTCAAAGGAGGGTGGGAGAGCTCCCCTGTCGTTGCAGTCTTCTGAAGCTAACTTCCTCAACAGCTAGGTAATGGGAAGCAAAATTACCGAGAAAAAAAATAACAAAAACATATACTGGATGTTATGAAAGGTGAAAGTTAGTGACTGAGTGAGTGATACAGGTGAAAACTTCAAGTGGCAAGTTGCTGTGGCATCCTCAAAGTTATCTTTTTGTGTGTGTGTGTGGTATTCTACATAAAGATACTTGAAAGCCTTTGGAAATTATTAATAGATGTTTATTCCCTTCCTTGTCTGAGGACATCACCATCCACTCAATGATATAAATCCTGTATTTGGGAATCACTGTGGACTCTCCTCTCTTATTTTATTCTTATCTCTCCTTTGTCCCCTTGTTTATTCTCACCCAGGGCCATTAACCTGGATTCTGAAGTAGCTTGTAAATCTTTCCACCCTGCTGTGGCTGAGCATGGGCTTTTGGATCAGACCACCTGGGTTGAAACCCGGCTCTGCCTCTTGGTGTCTGAGTCCTCCAACAGTGTGTGGGAATGGCCTGTCACCCAACCTGCATCAGCACTGACTGCCATCAGGTTTAAGCTGCGCCTACATCTGTATATTCTCCCAACACACAACAAATAGCCGCTTGCATCAGTTTGCAGGTCTTCTTTTCTAGTAAGGCTAAACATTTACCTTGTATACTTCTTCCTCTCTATTCACATCCTTTGCTCATTTTCTTTTTTCTTCTTTCTTTCTTTTTTTTTTTTTTTTAAGTCAGTGTCTTGCTCAGTCACTTATGCTGGAGTGCAATGGTGTGGGTCATAGCTCAATGCAGCCTTGAACTCTTGGGCTCAAGTGATTCTCCTGCCTCAGCCTCCGGAGTATCTGGGACTACAGGCATGCACCACTGTGCCTAGCTCATTTTTTAAAAAATTTTTGTAGAGACAGGGATCTCGCTATGTTTTCCTATTTTGCCCAGGCTGGTCTTGTACTCCTGGCCTCAAATGATCCTCCTGCCTCATCCTCTCAAAGTCCTGTGATTACACCATGTCCGTCTGCCTTTGCTCATTTTCAAAACTTGGAAGATTAGTGGTTTTTATATTTTATTTAATAATATCTATGTTCATATTTCAAGTTTCTCTTTAGGAGCAATTTATTTTATTTCTTTTTATATGTCAAGTTATTTTTAGAAGCAATAAAACATGAGCAAAAATCTTGAAATACCACTGCCACAGCATTAAATATCACCCCTGGGTGGAGTTTCTCTAGAAACTATTTGCATAAGGTGAATAAACCTTGTCTTTAAGATGTTAATGCTGAATCATATTATCATGAATGGGGATTATCATTGTTTTTACATAACAGTGAAGATGACCAAAGGACAGGAGTTTAGAAAGGAAAGTAGAAAAAAAAAATCTTATTAATAGCTAGTCTCATTCCTCTTGTCCTTTTTCCTCTATTCAGATCCTGTTATTTCCCAGAGAATGCCAAGTTCTATGTATGTTTCTTTTACACATGGTTATTTATCGATTGTAGAATACAACCGATACTTCATTATTATTATTATCACTTGAACTATATCGCCTAGTATATGCATCTACTTTTATATTATATTAGTGGGGAAGGGAAATTTCTTGGGCCTCTGTTACATTATTTAATTACATTGGAAAATTATTAAGGGACAGAGAATATCCTTTGGTTTATTGTAAAATAGTTTTTTAACCCTTTGTAGTCTCTTCCACCTGTTTTAAATAAAAGGCTACACAGTTGTACTTTCTTCCCTATTCAAGTCCATTTCTTTAGCGTAAATAAAAATTCTAGTAAATTAAACATCAGCCACCTGGATATAGTCCTGGTTCTTCACTCTGACTTTTCTCCTGTGGCTTATCAGTTGCTCTTCAGGATGGGAGACCTTTACTCCTCAAATGTGGGTCTGTGTGTTTTAGTTGAGTTCCTGTCTGTCCTTGTAGGTTAAAGCTAATCTGCATCACTTTCTATTTTCAGCCACCAACTATATCTGTAGCTGCAGTGACATTTTTACACAAGGAAAGATGTATGCTGCCCATCTGTCACGTAAGGACATAATGCAGCTAAACCATCTACCCTGTCTCTTACTACATGGTGAGTGATGAAAACACAAAGGGCTGGGTTTGTTTTCTCCTTGGAGAACTGGTGACATGAGATACTGATTTGTATGTTATGCTGCCAAGAAAATGAGCACTAGGTGAGCCAGGATCAATGGATTGCAGAAGCACCTCTGCAAGGGGTTGTGGTTCGGGCTTGCGATGCCTTTAGCCTCTGTTTTGAAAGTATGAGCTCACAAATGTGTCACTGTTTTATGCTTGACTCAGTGAACCAGGAGACTTTCCTGGGACAATGGGCAGTGTGGTGGAGGTGGGCCCAGGGGGTCTGGACAAGGGTGCTGACCTTGTTACAACTGGGGACCCTAGGCAAATCTCTTCACTTTATCAACATTGGTTTACTCACCTCTAAAGAGACAGAAGTGGGCTTAATCGCCATTTCTCACATTCTGATACTTCTTGCTGTTGACTTAGGCTGCCCTAAACACCAAAATGACGAGACCACTGACTCACTATAGACTGGAATGTGGCTGTTGGGTCTAGGCTGTAGGGACGTGTTAATGGGGATGGAGAGGGTTGGAATGAAGAGACTTTAGAAGCCAGAGGCAAACTTGACCAACTTTACAGCTTGGCCCAAGGCTCCTGTGGGTCAGGAATGAGCATCCCTTCAGTGTGACACTGCTCAGGGTTGTGTCCTGAGCCCTCTTCTTCCCGCACTCTGCACACACTCTGCCTGGGTGGTTTTAGCCACTTGCTTTTTATGTGCTGTGTCTCCTGGGATGCTTTTCTTGGAAGCCAACACCTGTGTATCTGGGGGTCTCCAGTTGGATGGACATAGTTCCTCACACCTGCCAGTACCTCTCCCCTGTCCCTCCCACACTGCTGCTCCTTCTCTTGCAGTCCTCATCTCAGTAGGTAACACTTTGCCCACAGTATTGATTGAGTAAAAACTGAGGTGTCCTGTTTGACTTCTCCCTCCCTCGCTTCTGACCACCAGTCAAATCCTCCTAAGCCCCGGTCACTTAGAACTCTTCAATGGCACCCATGGCTGTTGAGATAAGGCCAAATTCCACAGCAGACCAGGCCTCTCCAGCACTTCCAGCTTCATCTTTTTCTGCTCTTCTCTCATACTTTCCAGTAGAGCCCTGGTGAGCTCCTTCCAGCTCTGGAATCTAACCATGTCATCTTTGTTTCTGGGTGTTGTGTATGCCCTTGATTCTACTCAACATACCTCCCAACCACCCTCTCCATGACCTGGTGTTCCTAGACAGCTCAGTCTAGAGCAGTGGTTCCCAGTTGGGGCAGATACTGACCCCCCAGAGGACACTTGACCATGTCTGGAGACATTCTGGGTGGTCACACTGGGTGGGGTGCTACTGGCATCTAGTAGGTGCAGGCCAGGGATCTGCTGAACATCCTGTGATGGCCCTCACACAAAAATCCCCTATAACAAAGAATTATCTGTTCCCAAATATCCTTAGTGTCAAGATTGATAAACCCTGGTATAGATTACATCTTCTCTAGGAAGCCTGTCCTGACCTCCCCATTCCCCTCCCATGTGGTCACATATCCCTCTCCTTAGACTTTTCTTCACCCTTCCCTGTTGCACTAATATTTTCTGTTCACTTGTCTGTCCCCTCTTCAAGAATGTAAGCTTCTGGAAGTCAGGCACTGTTTCTCGTCTCCCTTGCAATTTCCAGTTCCCAGCACAGTTTCTGGTAATAGTGGGCACTCAATACATATTTGTAAAGGAGTGAAAAAATGAATACACGAAAGTCACTCTATAAGGTGGATCTCACATGCCCCATTTTTCCCAGAAAGCATATCGTTTGCGATAATATACCACCCTAATCTCCACCCCTGTAGTACCTCTAGGGAAAGCACCCTCTCAGAGGCCTCTCGTATATGTAGGCCACAGCAAACTGCCAGCCTGCCTGGGGAAATAAATATTTGAATAGTTATTTTGTTTTCTAGTGGCTTCTCTTGCCAATGATACTCCAGTTGTGGAAATATCATTACCCACAATGTGATGTATGCTGCAGGATTATTATTATTGTTAATTATTATTATTATTTATATTTCCATGACTTGATTTTTTCCATTAAATAATATTTGAAACAGTTTGTGTCATGACTTTCTTTTATAGTTGAAAATGCCACATAATGCAAGTTAAGGCAACTCAAGCCAATATATTTCATTGCCCAGCACCATAATCTATTAAGCCTGAGATATTTTCAGGGAATTGCTTTAAATCCTTTGGTGGTTTAAAGTAGCTTCAGAGGGATTAGTGGCTTAGAGGTAATTGTTATTGCTAATATTTTATTTGAAATGTCCTGTTCGGCAAAGGTAATGTGACATTTTGCTCACTGGAAATGCTGTCTTTCTAGAAAAACGTATGATCCAAAAGGCCAGTGCCCAGGGGAGGGAGGGAAGAGAGCATGTGAGACAAAGGACAAGTGCCTGACAGAGGTGACCAAGTTAGCTGATGTTCATGTGGGCATTGGGGACATGGAGTTTTAATTTTATGTGAATTGTGAGATTGATCTAGACAGTTAATCACCTCTAAAGAGAAATTTGAGTTTTACTTTTTAAAAGAAAAATAAGTAAGGATAATGAAACCCACTGAGGTACTTCTTTGCAGGAGCATCCTCTTACCGAGACAGTAAATGTTGAAGATCCTCAGGGCCTGACTCTGTCCCCAGGCCAGTGCATCTCAAATATAGAATGCTTGAGAAATCGCTTAGGAGCACTTGTTAAAAACCAAAAATTCCTTAGGCTCTACTTCCACCAACTCTGATTCTGGAGTCCCCAGATGTTCCCGGAAATCTGCATTTAAACCAGAGAGCTCCAGGGGATCCAGATGCAAGTATTTCTTAAGCCTGGAGAAACACCGAACTAACCAATTTCTTTTTGCCCATGATACCATGTTTCTCAAGTTTCTATCTATGGCACAAATGCATCTACGTTTTAGAGCTATCTATCAAAATGGAAATAAAAATTATCGAATATCTCAAAGATATTTCAAGCCTGTCCAAACCCAAACATTGTTTTCTGCCAGTGTTTCCTACCTCAGTAACAGCACCAACACCCATGGGGTTCTCCAACATGAAAGCATAGATGTCACCTCCCTTTCTCTTTCTCCATTTCTCCATCACTGCCATCCTGCTGGCCCTAGCTCCCATTGTTGCCTAGCATTTCTTGTCTGGAGCACAGCAATAGTTCACTAACCAGTCTCCACATTCATGCTTCAATGAGTCAGATGGACCTCTGCAAAATGCATGCCCTCATGTTGTACCATCTCCTGCAAAAACTCTTCAATGACTTCCCATTGCCTTTAGGATTAGGACTCGAATCCTTTATTTGGTTCACAAAGCCCTACTTGGTAACCACCTGACTACTACTGCAGTCTTGTCCCATTTAGTGTTGGTTACATGTGGTGTTTATTTTTCCATTTTTGTGATACTTCACTTAAGATAATGGTTTCCAGTTCCATCCGGGAAGTATTAGTTAACCATTCTTTTATGGCTGAGTAGTAAGTACTCCATGGTGTGTGTGTATGTGTGTGTGTATCACATTTTATTAATCCACTCATGTATTGATGGGCACTTGAGTTGTTTCTACATCTTTGCAATTGTGAGTTGTTCTGCTATAAATGTTGAAGTGTAAGTGTCTTTTTGATAAAATATCTTTTTTCCTTTGAGTAAATACCCAGTAGTGGGATTGCTGGATCAAATGGTAATTCTACTTTTAGTTATTTGAAGTATCTTCATACTATTTTCCATAGAGTTTGTAATAGTTTGCACTCCCACCAATAGTGTATAAGTGCTCCTTTCTGTCTGTATCCACACCAGCATCTGTTGTTTGGGGACTTTTTGATAAAAGCCATTCTCACTGGAGTTAGGTGATATCTCATTCTGGTTTCGATTTGCATTTCCCTGATGATTAGTGACATTGAGCATTTTTCCATATGTTTATAGGGCATTAGTCTGTCTTCTTTTGAAAAATTTCTGTTCATATCTTTTGCCCACTTTTTAATGGGGTTGTTTGATTCTTTCTTGCTGATTTGTTTGATTTTCTTTGTAGATTCTGGTTATCAGCCCTTTATCGGATTTATAGCATATGAATATTTTCTCTCATTCTGTAGGTTGTCTATTCACGCTGTTTGTTGTCTTGATTATGCAGAAACTTTTTAATTTCATTAAGTCCCATTTGTTTATTTATTTTTGTTATTGTGATTGCCATTGGGGTATTCTTCATAATTTTTTTGCATAGGTTGTTATCTAGAAGAGTTTTTCCAATATTTTCTTCTAGAATTCTAATGATTTTATGTCTTAGGTTTAAGTCTGTTATCCATTCTGAATTAATTTTAGTGAGTAGTGAGAGGTATATATCCTGTTCTGTCTTCTACATGTGACCATCCAATTTTCCCAGCACCATTTATTGAATTGGAATTCTTTTTTCCAGTGTATATTGCTGTCTGCTTTGTCAAAGATCAGATGGCAATATGTGGATAGTTTTGTATCTAGATTTTCTGTTCTGTTCCATTGGTCTATGTCTCTATTTTTGTACCAGTAACATGATGTTTTGGTTACTATAGTCTTGTAGTATAACTTAAAGTCTAGTAAGGTGTTGCTTTCAGATTTGTTCCTTTTGCTTAAGGTTGCTTTCGCTATTTGAGCTCCTTCCAGGTTTCAAATGAAGAGTAGAATTATTTTTTCTAGATCTGTGAAAAATGATGTTGGCATTTTGATGAGGATTGCATTGAATCTGTAAATCACTTTGGGTAGGATGAACATTTTAACAATGTTGATTCTGACAATCCAAGAGCATGAAATGTCTTTCCATTTGTTTACATCATCTGCAATTTCATTCCTCAGTGATTTGTAGTTCTCTTTATAGAGACCCTTCACCTCCTTGATTAAATATATCCCTAGGTGTTTTATTTTCTTTGTAGCTGTTGTGAAAGGTATTGCATCTTTGATTTGATTCTCAGCTTGACTGTTGTTGGTGTATAGAAATGTTACTGATTTGTGTACATTAATTTTGTAACTTGACACTTTGCTAAATTTACTTATCAATTCCAGGAGTCTCTTGGTGGAATCTTTGGGATTTTCTAGATATAAGATCATATCATCTGCAAAAAGTGATAGTTTGACCTCCTCTTTCCCGATTTGGATACACTTAATTTCTTTCTCTTGCCTCATTGCTCTGGCTAGGACTTCCTGCACTACATTGAATAGAAGTGGTGACAGTGGGCATCCTTGTCTTGTTCCAGTTCTTAGCAGGAATGCTGTCAACTTTTCCCATTCAGTATAATGCTGGCTGCGGGTTTGTCACATATGG
>CAUYPO010028483.1:0-30746 GCA_963574435.1 Cheirogaleus major
GATCGCTCAAGGTCAGGAGTTCAAAACCAGCCTGAGCAAGAGTGAGACCCTGTCTCTACTATAAATAGAAAGAAATTAATTGACCAACTAAAAAATATATAGAAAAAATTAGCCGAGCATGGTGGTGCATGCCTGTAGTCCCAGCTGCTTGGGAGGCTGAGGCAGAAGGATCACTTGAACCCAGGAGTTTGAGGTTGCTGTGAGCTAGGCTGACGCCACAGCACTCTAACCCTGGCAACAGAATGAGACTGTTTCAAAAAAAAAAAAATTAAATGAACAAATCTATTCTATAATGTTCCTCCCATTCACTTTCAGATGTGAGAAAGTTATTGAGCCAATTCCTTAATATTACTGAGTATTTTCTTCTCCCTCCTTTCCACCTTACCATTTTCAGGAAACACTGCTTTGTGTATTCATTCACACATCTTTAAAAAGGCAAAAATTCCATATTACTCCCAACATTATTTATCAACTATAGGGCAAAATATGGGTGGACAAATGTAACTTCCTCTTTTGAATTAGGAAAACCAGTTGTAAGTAAGGAAGTTGGTTTGCTCTTCTAAAATTTGAAATAACAGCACAATTTATAGTTAGTTAGTCCTGAATAGAGCTATGGGGTGTCAAGTATTACTAAATGGGATTGACTTTCCAAAATTATGGCAATCCAGTCCCCAAAATTATAGATCTTTATTTAGTATAAAAAAGAGATGATTTGATTACCTTTCATAGTGTTTATTGTAAACTTCAGTTCTTATTTCCAGCGAAGTGCTGGGTATTTCATCTTAATTGCATAATTCATCACCTTATTTGCTTGATCCCTGAGTCTTACAGAGTTAGCCACCACAGCTGTTATTCACACTCTTTTGCAATCTTTATTTTAAATTTATGTCTTCCAAATGAGCCTGTAATCTTCTCTAAAGCCAAAGTTGTATCCTAGTGATCTTGAAATCTTTGAGGTAGCAGTTTTTGAGGGGAAGGGGGTTTAGTAAGGCTTCACAGAGGAAAAGTTGCTGAGATTTTAGAATCAGGATATGGTTCTCAAGCTGTACAAGGAATCTAGGACATTGCAGGAAGAAAAATAAAATTTTGTAGCTCCAAGTATAAAAGAAAAACATACGTGTTCTTGGAAGTCTAAGTAAGTGAAGTGGCTAGAGTGTAGGTATATGCAGGCAGGGGAGTTTAATTGTAGAGCTACATATAGGATACAAATCACAGAGGGATTTCAGTGAAAAATTGCAGAGTTTCAGTTATATAAGGATTAAGAATAGCTGTGCTATTTCTCTACTTTCAAGTGGAAAAAAAATGAATCGCATATCTTTTCACATACAGCTAATAAAAATATGCGTATTTCTGAATATAGATTTCTAATCAATGAAGACTTTCATACCAGTGTGCTCAATTAGCTTTACCAAATCCCTGCACCTGAGCTAGATTGCATTTAGCTGACTGGACAACCATAACATAGCCATATGCAAGAAGAATTCTTTGAATACTCTAATCACTGTGCGACTGAGTCTGGATTCAAGGGTCTGGGCTTTAGGAGCTACTTGGCTGACAATTCAAAGTAGAAAGATGCATAATTTACTCTATACAGAGGTTGCAAACTTGCAAAGAAGGTACCATATTTGTATTGCTGGCATAGTTAAAAATCATTTCCTAATACTTAAAAACTGAGAGACTTAACATGAGCAACCTGATATCAGGCTTCTCTTGAAAAAAGTTGTGGAAACATGGAAGCGGGTACCCTCAAGGCAATATCAGTCAAGGACTTAGAAGGATCTGCCAACTTAGGTGGAGCGTGAATACACTCATTTGCCACAATTCTCTCTATTTCCTGTTGAAAATGTGATGCTCAAGCCAAGTGTCAACCATAATTTATCATCTCCGATGCAGTGTTGATTTTCTTAATTTAGAGTTACAAGTAAAGTGAAATACTTGTTGAACTCAACTCTCCATTAAATGGTAGTTGTAGATATGCTGCATACATATTTCAAGAAAATATGACTGTATATATATATATATTTTAAATGAGAAATATTTCTCCAATATCAATATGGAAACCAAGTGCTCATGAAGCTATGGATTGACAAATGAAATTATGAGCCCCACCCTGATTCATTTCTTTCTACCCTAGCTCACTGTTGAAAATTACTAGAATAGAAACTCTCTAGGTAACAGTCTCTTCTTTGCATCCCGGATTCAGGATCACTTCCTACATTCTGTCTTGCCCGTGGAACACTATGAACATGGCTCTTTCACAAGAAAATGTCTAAACAAGAGTTGGGTTTTTTGTTTGTTTGTTTGTTTTCTTTTTGGGAAAGCAGCTACAAGCCTTGCTTGACCTCCAGTGAGTAAAACTTTATTGTCTTTGGCATTTCTGTCTTTAAAATACAAATAAGAGTCTTACTTGATCCACTCTATGAGACTATGAGACTTTTAAACACCTAGAATGTAAATAAGGAAACAGTAGATTGCTTCCTTTTATTACATTAATTGTAATATAGTTAAAGCAATACATGTTAATGTGCTTGAGGGACTTAATTATAAAATAATAGCTACTATATATGGGGGCGTTTTGTTAGTAAGCTCAGAGCTGCTCAGTATTCCATAAACATATTCTTTGTTTAACTTACCAAAAGTAAACACATGGTTCTTTCTCCCCCTCATTTTAGGGATGAGGAGTATAATACCCAGGAATTTGTAGCTGATTTACAAATCTACATCCATTCTATTGTAAATCTGGGGCTTCTTTAGTTATATCAAATGACATGACAGACAACTAGTAAACAGGGGATCTGGATTTTAATCAAATATGAATTCTAAACCCATGGTGTTACGCATAAGGCTAGACCCTGATTTTTATAATTCTTTGTGACCAGATTGACAGTTAAATGTCAAAAATCTAATATGTGAGTAAAGAGTGCTTTAATAAGTCCATGGATGGAACACATTCATAAAACATCTGAATATATACATATACTCTATAAACATATGTACAGACACATGTTCACAAACATGCTATGATATTTTTGGTAAATGTCCTAGAATTTAGCATAGCTAAGAGAACACTTCATATGTTTATGGATTATGTCAGTGACACTGTCTTAATAGCTCCTTTGTTTATGTAATTTTGAGTAGAAAGATACTCTGCTGACAAATTATTTTTTAACTTTCCAGAAATAAACACATGGTTTCTTCATCCTCACATTTTATAGACTCACTTCAGGCTTCTATCAAAAATTAGCCAACATTAACAAACTTTAATAGCCATCATTTACTTATACAATATAAACATTATGTAAGACATAAGATAATTTATATGCATTGTACCTATTAATATTTGAAGTTTCTCTATCAAGTTACCATATGAATGGCTCTGTTCATCTCTGTTTTATAAAAAGGAAACTGAGGTTCAGAAAAGCTCACCCATATATCAAAGGTATCACAGTTAATAACTTTTCAGAACTGTATCTTCAACCCAGGTATCTGACTCCACAGATACTCTGCCTTCACTTCAATGCACACATTGCCTGCATCAACGCTAATCCATCTCTTCAGGTTGGCAAACTTCCATCATATGGTATAGATTTGTTGTTTGGAATGTCCAAGTGTGAATTGGAGATCAGTCTATAAATAAACAACCTTGGTCAAACCAGCCCCAAAGCAAGATATGATTATACAAATAGAGATTTTCCAGTGTGGCTTTAAAATTGGTTTCTGTATGAAATCTACACTCTCAACCCATTTTCCAGTTCATATGCTCTTAAAATATCAAGCCAGAGAAATGTTGTAATAATAAATCCTGATATGTCTCTCTGATATGGGCTTGAGCAATGAGGCAAACTGACATTGAATTTTCCTTCTTCCTGACTTCCATCTCCACTTGGCCCTTCACCTGGAAATTTCTAGCTCAATTTAACTGAAGGTTGCACTGGGATACCAAAGGCTAGGACATTTGTAGCTCAATGCAATGATAGAAATTATGCCAGATCTTTTATGGGTTGAACAAATGAAACACTTAAATCTTTGAGGGAAATCCTGTCCAAACCGCAGGGTGATGGTGGGGATAGTAACTCTAGCTTATGCAATGCTTACTAAAAACTTCAGGAGCTGTGTATAATGATGAAAGAAGAGACTCTTGAGATTAACCAAAAGAAGTGCTTCAGAACCACAACCATAAGAGACAGACGATGCCTGCCAAATAGCTTTGCAGTCCTAATTATAATGTTTACCAATCAATGCTTGCCTGAGACTCAGCTTCCTCCTCTATTAAGGCTAAGATATCTGTCTTTGAGCATCATTGGAATAAAATGAAGTAACTGTTTTGAAGTGGCGCAGTTTAATAAATGGACATAGTATATAGCCATTAAATGGTAGAGAACATTATTGTTACATTAGGTAATACGATACACATTATATTAATATAATATTACATAATATTAGTACCACTTCAGGTTGAATTAGGCAAAACTAGGTACCAGGGGAGTTTGATATTGTTGGCAGTAGTATACCAAAAAAAAAAAACAGGCAGGAAAGAAAGAAATAAAAGGGAAGAATTTTATGCTGAATGAGAGCTAGGACTCTTGAGTCAACCAAATCCTCTTGCTAGCATTCAATAGCTGAATGACTTTGATTCAGTAATTTTACCCTTAAGGCTGTTTCCTTTGAACTAGGCATTATAATATTATCTAATATATTTTAATCAAGGATATAAGAAAATACATACACACACACCCCCACACACAAATTATACAGATTTAAATATATATTAAATATTTAAAGCACATAATACATATTTAAGTATATAAATGTATATTCACTATATATTTAACATATATGGATTATTAAACATATCTATTTAAATCTGTGTATGTTAACATAATCTGTGTAAATCACTTAAATTCCTGACACACATTGGACCTTCAATCAATATTATACATTACCATTGTTATTATTTATTAAGTACCACACAATACCTGACATTTGATAACAATATCTAACCTAATTCTCTCTACTGTCTAGATCCCTAACCCAATGTGGTTTATTTCCCCTCTAAAAGAGGTTACTTTACTTCTTACATGGCTAATTTTCCCCAAAGAGAGTATTCTAGGAGAACCTAGTAGAAAACTATAAGGCCTCTTCTGACCTATTGACCCATCCTTAGAAATCCCAGAACTTCACTTCTGTTACATTCTGTCTGCCTTGCAAGGCACTAAGGTCAAACTCAGTTCAAGAGGATAGAAACTAGTGACTACCTACCTCTCACTGGGAGTAGTAGCAAAGAATCTTTAACCTATCAGCCGTCTTTAACCTATCACAAGGAGTAGCCGCAAAAAAAAGCTACATTAGTCTGCTTGGACTGCCATACAAAAACACCATAGACTGAGTGGCTTAAACAATAAAAAATTTATTTTCTTACAGCTCTGGGGCTGAAAGTCAGAGTTCGGAGTGTCATCAGGGCCAGGTTCTGGTGAGGGCCTTCTTTCTGGCTTGCAGATTTGTCACTGTGTCTGCACAAGGCCTTTTCTTTGTGCCTGCACAGGAGATCCTCTCATAAGGCTACAAGGCCTATCAGATTAGGACCCCAACCTTATGACCTCATTTAACCTTAATTATATTCTAAAAGTCTTTTTCCCAAATACAGCCACTTTGGGAGTTTTGGCTTCAACATAATGAACTTTGGGTGGACACAATTCAGACCAAAGCAAAAGCAGAGAAAATGAACAAGAGCCACATAACATGTATTGAGCAACTGTATGCAGTGGTGCCTGTAGCTATGTCTACTACCAGAACTCCTCAATAATGAGAACCAATAAATTCCATTTTCTTTTATATAAGCCAATTTTGATCAGATTTTCTGTTCTTTGTAACAGGAAGTGTCCTGGTAGATACAACTGACAATTTTTTAGAGCCATTTTACAGGTTGCCAAGGGCAAGAATAGGATGTATAAGAAGGAATTAGAGTCCTGAAACAGAGGCACAAACAGGAAACGATGACATCAGCGCTTTTGCAGGGTCTCAGGCCATAAAATGACTTAATTCCAACAGATAGTCTTTTGCTAGCTTGAGGCTACCCTTAGAAAGAAGGATATGAACTTTTTAATTTACTGTCGAGAATCCTAAAGGCACATTCAGTATCTGAGAAACAAAAGCAAAAACATACCACAATTGAATCAAAACGGCTTCTGAAATGTAACGTAGATGTCACTTAGAGACTCTTGAGTTTGATTAGAAATGCGTTTATTCTCAAGACTGATTATATTCAATTTCCTCTCTTTAGAGAAGAGAAAATGAACGGCCAAAGAATCAAAGCAATTTTTGCACCCTGGAGTACAAAAACACTAGCTTTTACAATAAAGATCTTGACTCATATTTAACATACGTGTGATGTTTCCTGCTTTTCAGAAAGCAGCAACTCCACATTTATTATAACCCTGTCTTCCCTGATTATTCACTTCAAAGGAAGGACAGTCAGGGTGAGTCCATGGCCCCAGAGGCAGAGAAGAGTGTTGTCAAGCACGAGGAGGGAAATAGGGAGTATCTCCAAACAACAAAGGTGACCTGAGGTACAGTAAGGTAAGATGCCAAGAATAGATGCCCATTAATCCCTGTCGCACGGGTCACAGGCACCTCTGTCAACCAAAACGTGTGGCTGTGTGCCTAACGGTGTGCGTTCAGCCAGGATATTAAGGCACAGAGAGCAATACATCTCCCTGCCGTCCCACCTGTCCCTCTGAATGTATTAGGTCGGCATTCCACTTTGACTGCTGAGAGGAAAATGACAGGTGTGTAGAACAACATGGAAGGGAAATGAAAGTCATTGAGCACAGAGGAGAAAGATTATTTTATATGATAGATTAAAGAAGAGAGAGGAAATTCAGCAGGTTTATACTCTTGGAGCTTTAATAAATTTACCAGAAAATAAAATTATTATATGAATGTTGCCCATATGATAGAAGTTTTTCCTTTGTAGTATACTCTTAGATACTTCATCCTCTGTAAAAAGAGATCACTTCTTTTATAAAAGCAATAATCACATTGCATATTGATTTATTTGTTAATCCAACCTTCCCCCTCCACTTTCTATATATATGTATGTACATACATATATAGGATAAAAATATATCCTATATATATTTTATATACATATTTTCTCACTTATAACATAACTAAGTGTGGATAAAATTTAAAAATACATGCATGAACACTTATTGTTATAAGTAATTTCACCTCACTTTGTTTCTGCCCTCTGTTGTTTCCCTCTGTTAAAGCCTTGATTTTAAAGTTGCCAAAAATCTTGCAGTTTAAGTTGCTTGGGATATGAAAAAAAAAAAAAAAAAAGGACAAAAAGAAAGGGACTCTGGAGAATTAGATTTCCTGTCGATGAACTTCCCTTCTTTCAGCTGTCATCAGAATGATTGCAAATATCTAAGTCCCTAGTCTTCCTTCATCAACCTAACATGATTGCATCTTTGCTTAATGAATCTGAGTTCCTTGAGATTTTAGGCTCATCAGTGTTCAATATGTGAAATTTGATGCTGTTATAAATGTTTTAGGAGGTAGAGTTTGTTTACTTCTGAGTTTAGAATGCAAATACCGTGAACTTGTATGGTTTCGGTAGAATTTCAATATACTTATGCAACATATTAAATATAAGATATCAGAAAATATCAGATAAGTGTGATAGTGATATAATATGTGCAATTATGTACTGCTTAACATGTATCAGGCATTGCCATAAGCATTTCATGGGCATTATCTCATTTATCTCTGAAATTCACACTGGGAGACTGACAGTATGAATCCCTTTTACAGATGATGAACTGCTAGGTTAGAGCAAAGCTTTGCAAACATTAATGTGCCTACAAATAACCTGGAGATCCTGTTAAAATGCCAACCATGATTTGATATCTGGTGTCAGGCCTGAGATTCTGCATTTTCAATGGGCTCCTAGACAATGCCAATGATGAACAGTATAAAAAGTGTTTATCAATAGTAAGGATTTTGAAAAATCCCAGTCCCCTAGCCAGAGAAGCTAGACTAGCATTTATGACTCCAGAGCACCACCCTTGGCCATCATCGGCTCAGCAAACACACATGAGGCTGTTGGGCTTCCTTCCCTGCCTATGCAGACACTAACAATTGCACCCTACCATTCTTTTCTACTCAGCCCGGAAAATAAACTTAAATATTTAGTCTCACTGCAAAGATTTAGAAAATTCACTGGCAATCAACAGATCAGGATTGGCTTGTGACAGGAAGCTTATTCTTCCATGGTGCTATAGGTTTTCTTTGTTTGTTTATTTGTTTTTGTTTTGTTTGGGCCAAAAAGGCTTATATGTCAGTTTTTCTTGAAAAAAAGTAAATTTAATTGTTTCAAAAATTATTATTTAAAATGATTTCCATGAGTAGCATGCATTCTTGTGGTGATCTATAATAACAAAATGATAAAATAATATCTATAATGTCACTACTCAGAGACAAAGACTTAGATTTTCTTTTCAATCATCTGTTATGCATGAGTGTGATTTTTTGTATAAATTTTGTTATGTACTACTTACACTTTTGTATTCTGATAAAATACAGTATTTATCTTTTTTAAAAAACAATGAAGACATATTACTCCAAAAGCAGATATATCATGGATTAATTAAATTAATTAATTAATTAATTAAATTGAGGTTTTTTCCCCCAAAATTTTATAATTAATTTACTAATTTTATACTTCATAATAAAACTGGGAATAACATATTTGTTCTAGCCTTTACTCTGTACATCAATTTCATGCCAGTCTATTGATTAGAAAACTCTGATGTCTCTCTTTCTCTCTTTCTTTGTGCTTTGTTTTGTTTGTGCTTCAAAAGAGTAGGATTAGCTCCTTGCAGATATGCATTTGGCAAATCCTACGTTTTTCCCTTGATCCGACTACACACATATTCTACATTTCTTGCTATCTGATTCACATTTGATAGTTTTTATACCCAAACACAGCTTATTCCAGAGATTGTGCTTTAATACAAAAACTTCTGTTTGAAGAGAACTCTAGGTAACAAAAGTAAAAATTGAAATAATTATCCTTTTCAAACCCTTAGTTTTTTAAAAAAATAACCTCAAAATGAATTCTCTACTTAAGTTGTACTTCACCATCTTTCCCTGCTGCCCACGGCTTGATTAAAACACAAGAATGTAATTATCTGTTAATTTGGAGTCTCAACTGATTAAAATAGAAAGAACTTGCATAGGTTAGAGGTTATCATGGTGAATAATTAATTGTCCAACATCATCTTAATCAACATCTCTTCAGTTTGAGCATCCTGCATTTCTTGGACAGGAAGGGGGAGGAGAGATGTGTGATTTAATCAACTATGCCTGAGTTGTCAGAAATGGATTTGGGGAGGTGACATCCTCCGGTTATTAGAGAAGGAGCTGAAGTGTTGCAGCCTTCAGGGATGGGTGCATTACCAAGTTTGTAAGATACAAAGTGCATTATTGAACAAAAGGTTTCTAGCATGTGGCTCAGTGCAACTTGATTAATAAATTGAAGTATTAAACCTGAGAAGGAAAGGTATGCACATATGAAAGTAATTTAACATGATATAAATCACTAAGCACAAAAAGCCATTGATTTTTATAAATCATATTTGTTGTGCTGTAACCAATGTGTGTTATAATATAGAATCTGTCCTTTTTTTAAAAAATCACAATAATGTGAACTGTCACATTTTTGTAAAGATGCAATAAGCCAAATCAAATAACAAAGGAGTATATGTGTTTCAGGCAAGGTCTGGCCTTATAAACTGAAATAATACTATTGAATCTTATTCTTTGCTGTAGAGTACAGCATGGACTATCCATGGATTTTCAGCACCTGGTCAGGAAATCAATATGCTTTTTTCTCTTATTGAATATGCATAACAAGGCAGCAAAGTAGAGATTATTGTTCCCATGTTATAGATGTGGAATTTGACATTCAGAGCATCTAACTTTCTTACCCATATGTAGGTAGAAAGTGGCCCAACTTGCAACCTTTGCCCTTCAGTTTCCTAGATAGAGTGTACAGTTTGCTGTAAAAGATAAATTTATATCTTGCTTTATCTTTCTTGTGCATTGTTTGTGCTTCTTTCATTAGCTTCTTATCTTGTTTTCTTTGCTCCTGAAATCTACCATAAATCTCTATTGCAGAGTCTTGAACAACAGTGTCATTTAAGATTTTGGGTTATTTTTTTTCCTCAGGCAGAATTATTGTTATTTTTCCCTTTTCCTGTGTGTTTTTCAAGGGAGTATGAGCTGTTTGTGGATAAATTCCATGCATTTTGTTTATGATCTTCACAACTTAGATCAATGTCTGGCACATAAAATGCATGAAGTAAGTGTTTATGGAATAAATTAGTAAAAACAATGTATGAATGGGTGGGTGGACAAACAATAGATAGATGAACAGACAGCTGAACAGTTGGATGAACAGACGGATAGATGAGAGAAAAATAGGCAAGTTTCCAAAGGGTAATTGATAAGTAGAATATGTTGGATTTACATTGTGATTCAATATTGGGTAAAAGAGAACTGCACGTTTCTGTAAAGTGTTTAAGACTTTCCAGAGGCCTCTCCATTCTGCTGATAATTAGCCAATCGCAACTATGATAATGTAGGCAGCCTTAAGGGGGATCAGTTTATTCCAATGTGGTAGTTATTAAAATAATGGTTTTGTGATTTAACTCATTGGTAGGTGGTTTGGATGCTTAGATTTCATTTTTATTTTGTTTTATTATGCATATTATTTAGGGTTCTCCATAGAAACAAAATCAGTACAATGTACACACACACACACATATCTATGGAAAGAGAGAGAGAGAGATTATAAGAAAGTGACTTACACCATTACGGAGGCTGAGTAGTCCCCAAATCTGCAAGACCACTTGGCAAGCTGGAGACCCCTGATGGTTTTGTTTCAACGTGAGTCTAAAGGCCTAGGAGAGCTAATGATGTATTTAACAGTTCCAGTCCTGAATCCAAAAGGCTTCAGACCCAGGAAGAGCCAACATTTACATTTGAATCTGAAGGCAGGAAAAAAAAAAGAAAAAGAAAAATCTAATATTCCAATTCAAAAGCCTTTAGGAAGGAAGAATTTATTCTTTTTAGGGGGAGGATAAGCCTTTTTGTTCTATTCAGGTCTTCAACTGATGGGAAGAGGCCCACTCACATTAGGGAGGACAATCTGCTTTACTTGGTCTTGTGATATAAATGTTAATCTTGTCCAAAAGCACCGTCATAGTCACACCAAGACCAATATGTGACCAAATATCTCAGGCCCCTGTGTTTCAGTCAAGCTGACACGTAGAATTAGCCATCACTATATATTTTTCCATTTGCTTTGTTTCTCTTTTACAATTTGAGAAAGATGCTATCTGAGCAAAAAGTCGAGAGGAAAAGCTGGTGGGTTTGGGGGGATTGAAATTGAGTAAAATGGGATGGTAGCAGTAGCTGAAGCTGTTAATCAGAGCAGGGAAGGACGAGAGAGGTTCGGAACACAGTAGTGTGCTACATAGGAAAGTGGTCAAAATCAAGAAAGCTAGATGCTGTGTTAAGTCCAAAGTCAGTGCAAGGTCAGTAATAGGCAGAGAGAGTTAAGGGTATAAAAATAAATAGACCATGAAATGGATTTGTATAAAAGGACAAGCCAGTGGAAGAGTCCAGAGACAATTAGGAGAAATTTCACTGACCTTTTCGCTTGGTTATAAATCAGCAGAGAACTCTGGACAGAGATTTCCCAGAGAGCTGGGATCTCTGTCTCTCTTGTTGACCAGCATACTCCCAATTCTGAGTTATGTGGCCACTCAAAATAACACTAATTATTAATTAGCAATTGAGTGAATTTATTTTTATTAAATATCATATACTTTTCTCAAACATTAAGACCTTTAGCACCCTGCCCACCATTCTCAGTATTCAGCCCTGCATTGCAGCCCTTCTCATGGCCTTTTCTTAACTTTTAATTAACCAGGGAACTTTCTGATTCTCCAGAGTAGATCTACCTCATCCCACCATAATATATTCACATACTGTACTATCCCTTTCGAGCACTCCCTACACTGAATGATATTTATTTATTTTGATGTCTGTAAAGCCCATTGAGCCAGGAATCATTGATTCACCAAGTGCTTGCTGAGTACCTTCATTGTGGCACAGAAGATACAGCAGTGAGGAAGGCAGAGAAGGTGTTTGAGGTCCTTGAGCCTATACCAATTTTGTCAGGGAGGGATTGAGCATGTTGTAAAACGTGAAACATAAATATGATAAATTCAGAACATGAGCATTTATAGAAAAGGAGGAAAATTATGGGAATGGTGAAATTACATGGATCACTGGCACTGATGGCCAGATGAACCCTCTGAGAAATAGCTGAGAGGTAAATGGCAGAGGACCCAGGGAAAGGAAATTCTTTATGGAGAGACCATGTTCTCCCAGTCCGAAAGCCCCAACACCAAATCAAGCTTGCAGGTTTGGGTAAAACATTTGGATTATGTTTGGAATATGATATGAAACATATTCTTTAATGTTCTTTAAGTTCACCCTATCCACAGAGTGGAGAATGGGCTCTTGGGGTCCCATGGGGAGAATTGAGAGTTTGTAGTATCTTTCTTACTGGTGTAATTCTAATATTAGTAGAAGATCTGGCTCAAACCAAATGATCAGTATATATTTTTTAGATGAAATGAATAAATAAATTATTCTCCAAAAGTTCATTCTCTTTCATTGCAAATCATTTATGCTCATAAAATTGAAATATTTCACTTTTTTATTCAGTATTTTTGGAGAGAAAGACATCAGAATATACTCAGAATTGTAGGCTGCTTTGGAGAAATTTTCTCCCACCTTTTGTATTCGTAATCCCACTCTTCCTTAAAACCTAACAGCATCATTTTTTCCCTGCTATAAAAATTTTTCTCACTCATTTTTTAAAGCATTTTCCAATATAACACTGCAAAATTAACTGTCACTGTAAACACAATTTGGCTAAAGCTAACAGGACTTGCAGTATTGTTTTTCTCCTATTTTTTATATAATAAAATGCTCTGAATACAGATTAACTTTATGTCCCCAGTATTTGTTATTGTTTTACCTGCTTAAAAACACGAACTGAAAGTTCTTTGATAAATGGTCATAAAATTCATTGAGTTTTACTTTATTGTCAGCAACTTGTTCTGTTTTCTCACACAAAAAGCAAGTTTATAATTTTCTGTAGCAATACAGCTCAGCAGAACTCAGGCAATACCTAGATCTATATGTTTCTTATCAAGTTGGCTCTCTCTGATCCCCTGCCTCATGATGGCTAGCTCATCGCCGTAGCCGTAATATAACAGGACTCTCTCTGGTGTTGCTTGCTTTCAGCACTGGGCACCAGTGAAGACCTGGAACGACAGCACATCCTATTAGGCTGGAAAATCAGCTGTCAATCTAGAAGCTGGTCCTTACGAAGACTTCTCCAAAGATGTAACCTGCTCCAACAGGGCTTATGCAGGATGGAAAGGAACTCACAATTCCAAAATGTGGGCAACAGTACAAAGTCATGCAGTCCAAAAATGAAGTAGGTTTGTTTATCTTTTTAATGAATAGCTTTGTTGAGATACCATTGACATAATATACAATTCACCTTTTAAAAAAGTGTACAATTCAGTGTTTGTCCTTATATTTATATAGTTATGCCAATATCAGCATTAGTTAATTTTAGAATTTTTTATTTTATTTTATTTATTTTTTGAAGCAAGATCTTGCTTCAAAAATCTTGCTAGAGTGCAGTGGCATCATCATAGCTCACTGCAACCTCAAACTCCTGGGCTCAAGTGATCCTCTTGCCTCAGCCACCTGAGTACTGGGACCACAGGCACCACACCCAGCTAATTTTCTATTTTTTGTATAGTTCGGTTTTCATTTTTGCTCAGGCTGGTCTTGAACTGGCTTCAAGCAATCCTCCCCCTTTGGCCTTTCAGAGTGCTAGGATTACAGGTGTGAGCCACCGCATCTGCCCCGTTTTAGAATATTTTATTATCCTACCAAGACATACGTTAGCACTCATTCATCATCACCTTCTCCTCCTTGGATCCTTTGGAAACTACTACCCTACTTTCTCTCTATGGATTTGCTTATTCTGGAATTTTTATATAAATGGAACCATACAGTATGTAGCTTTTTGTGGCAGGCTTCTTTCTCTAAGCATGTTGTTTTCAAGGTTCATTCATTCTGTAGTATATATGAGTACTTCATTCAATTTCTTGCTGAATAATATTCTATTTTATGGATAGACCACATTTTTGTTATCTATTCATCAGCTTATACATATTTGGGTTGTTTCAACCTTTGGATTATTATGAATAATGCTGCTATGGATATTTATGTGTAGGTCTTTGTGAGGACATACGTTTTCAAATTTCTTGGGTAAATTCCTAGGAATGGAATTGTTGAATCATATGGTAACTCTAGGTTTAACAATTTGAAAAGCTGTCAAACTATTCTCAGGGAGAATACTACATTTTACATTTCTCTCAGGAACTTAGGAGAGTTCTGATTTCTCCATAACCTCACCAATAAATGACATTGTCTCTCCTTTCAATTTTAGTTATCTCAGTGGGTTTGAAGTGGTATCTCATTGTGATTTTGATCTGGATTTCCATAATGATGTTGAGTATCTTTTAATAACAATTTGTATCTATTTGTTTATTATTTATTAACAATTTGTATATCTTCTTTAAAAACATGTCTATTCAAATCTCTCAACCATTTGAAATTGAATTTTCTACCTTTTTATTGAGTTGAAATATTCTTTTTCTATTCTGGCTGGATTCAAGTCCCTCATATGATTCAAAAATATTTTCTCTCATTCTATAGGCTGATTTTTCACTTTCTTGATAGTTTCCTTTGAAGCACAAACTTTTTTTGTAATTTTGATGAAAGTCCAATTTATCTATTTTTTGATCATTTGATTTTTGTGTGTCATATTTCAGAAACAATTGTCCAAATTAAGATTATGAAACACTTAGGTTTCTCTAAGAGTTTTATAGTGTTTGCTCTTATGTTTAGGTGAATGACTTATTTTTGGTTGTTATAAGTAGTGTGAAATAGGAGTCCAGAACCATTCTTTTGCCTAGGTATATCCTGTTGTCTCAGTACAATTTGCTGAAAAGATTACTCTTATTCCATTTACTTATCCTGGCTCTCTTCTTGAAAGTCAACTGACAATCAATGGAAAAGTATATTTTTAAACTTCTAATTCCAATCTATCTCTATGCCTCTCTTTATAATAATACTATACTGTATCAATTATGGTATTATTATAAGTTTTAATATCAAGAAGAATAAGTACTTCAATTTTTTTAAAGATTAATTTGGCTGTGTTAGAAATCTTGAATTTCTATATGGATTTGTTGAGCTTATATCCCCAAATCTTGCTGAAGTCACTTATTATTTTTGACTATAGATTTCTTACTACTTTATATGTAAGATAATATTGTCCATGATTAGAGAATATTTTTCTAAACTTTTACCTTGAACCTGTGAGAATCTTTGTGAGTTAAATGGGTTTCTTGAACATGATGTGTGTGTGTGTGTGTGTGTGTGTATTCCATTCAGGCAATCTGTATCTTTTAAGGGGGGCATTAAGACATTTTTCATTCAATGTTAGTATTTATATGTGAGATAGTGCTGTGGTCACCCTGTTTATTTTTACCCAGTTGTTTTTTTTTCTTCTTTGTATTACTATTTTATAAAAGCCACGAGTTTTAACTTTTGGATGATTTTACATTGGTGGCTATCAATTGTTCTGTTCCATGTATAGAATACTTTAAAGCATTTCTTGAAGGGCAAGTCTAGTGGTGACAAATTCCCTTCATGTTTGCTTGTCTAGGAAAAATTTTATTTCTCCTTCATTTATGAAACTTAATTTTTCAGGATATAAAATTCTTTGCTGGCAATTATTCTGTTTAAGGAGTCTAAAAATGGGATCCCAATCCCTTCTGGCTTGTAAGGTTTCTGCTGAGAAGTCTGCTGTTAGTCTGATGGGTTTTCCTTGGTAAGTTACTTGATGATTTTGTCTCACGGCTTGTAGGATTTTTCTCCTTCACTTTAACCTTGGCCAGACTGATGACTGTGTGTCTGGGTGATGTCCTATTTGCCGTGTATCTTCCAGATGTTCTCTCAATTTCTTGTGTCTGAATGTCTAAATCTCTACCAATACCAGGAAAGTTTTCCTCTAATATTCCCTCAAATAGGTTTTTCATGCTTTTTGTTCTTTCTTCTTCTCCCATAGGGATACTTATAATTTATATATTTGTTCATTTTACATAATCCCATATTTTTCAGATTGTTCCTTCTTCTTGATTCATTTGTCTTCATTTTTGACTGACTGAGTTAATTTGAAAGTCTTGTTTTCAATCTCTGAAATTCTTTCTTTTGCTTGGTCTAGTCTGGTATTAAAACTTCCCACTGTATTTTTGACATTTTCTATATGACTTTTTCATTTCCAGAAGTTTTGTAGTTTTTTCTTACATTATCTCTTTAGTGAATTTTCATTCATGTCCTGAATTTTTATTTTTTTATTTCTTTGTGTTGGTTTTCAACTTTCTTATCAATATCATCGATCTTATTTGTAAGCCATACTCTGAATTCCATATCTGACATTTCAACAATTTCCTTTTGGTTGGAGTCCCTTGCTGGAGAGCTAGTGTCATCCTTGCAGAGTGGGATGTCAAAGCAATCTGTTTTTCCATGTTGCCAGAGTTTTTATTCTGGTTCCTCATCATCTAGCACTTCTTCTCTCAGCTCAAAAGAGATGGCTTTGTGGTCCATCTGTTCTCCTCTGCTGAGAATCTGTTGCTCAGTGAAGAAGGGGAGAGGTCCCTAGATGTGGTGCTTGAGTTCTACTCCAGAAGATTGACCACGAAGGAGAGGGGTGATGCACTCTGAGCCTGTGACACTGCTGCATCCCTGAATCTCCCTGCGTCTTCCTGTCCCCAGTTGTCTCAGACAGGTGGGACACAGCAGGCTTGTGACAAGTAGTTGTTACATAGTGTATGTCAGGCAAGTTGTCAGTGTGCAGTGGGTGTGTGGTGGTCTGTCAGTGTGTGCTTTTGTATATTTGGTTGGTTCGTTTGTTGGCCACATGTCACCTGGGGGATACCTGCAGTTTTACAGGTGGTAGCAGTGACATTCCTAAGGTTAGACAGAGAATAAGCTCTAGAATGAGATTCAAAACAAATTTCCTGATCTCTAGATTTCCTGGTGGAGAAGGGGGAAAATGAGGTGAATAGGGTATCCTAAACAATAGTTTATAGTTTTTAGATTCAATGAAAAAATAATTTTAAAAAATCAAAGTAGTTTGTTAGTAGTAATCTTATTTTATTATTTAATTGTCCAGTAATTCATGATCAAATATAGTTTAAATTGTAACATAGCATTATTTCATGAAAATGCATGAAAAATATAGATTAAAATACAGGAAGTAAGGAATATGAAGTAATGTACAGTTCTTCAACTAATTCTCTTTTGAAGTCTCTAAATATTTTATAAGATTTTTTTTCTACTTTATTTTTGTTGTCTTTAGGAACAATTCATATATAGTCATATATATAATCTCCCCCATTTTTTAAATTTGAATTTAATTCTTTAATGTTTCAGTCTTGAGCCACCAAATCTGTTGTTGATAGGTTTTCTAATACAGATTCAGCAAAGGATTTCAGTGGGGCTTCAAATTGCCTTGATTCAGAATTTCAAGAATGTTTCTCTTGAGAATACTTGATTTGTAGATAAGAATGATGATGCCAGTAACAACAGCTTCTTTTTATTGAAATACTGTTGTGCATCAAGAACTCTACTAGTAAGAATTCATGTTTCCATTTATTCTTCAAAACAGTTCTTTGAGATAAGCATCATTTCTGTTTTGCAGAGCAAGATATACTGGTTTAGGTAAATCACTGGTTTACGTAAGCAAACGGTGATAGAGTGAAAATTGAACCAAGAATAATCTGACAGCAAAGCTTACTACTAGTACTACTATTACTGGTGCTGCTGCTGCTAATAATAATAATAATATAATAATAATAATGAGAGAAAGTAGAGAAGACAAAGGAAAGGTAGAAAAAAGTAGAAGGATGTAAGAATTCAGAAAAGGAAGGAGATGGAAATATCACTAAAAAGACTTTTCCAATTATTTCCTTATTCAGTCTTTTGCACTCTGTGAAATAGGCAAGGCAAGGCAAGGGTGTTAGGCACTATTAGGCAGTAGCACCATTGTGTGGATGGGGTGTACAAAGATAAAACAATACCCTGGAGGCAGCTGTCAAGTCTAGTCAGAGCTGCAAAAAGTTGCTGAATGCCAAAGGTATTGGAAGTAGGCAGGTTTAGAAGTGGTGAATGCGTGCAGACTTAAAACCATCCTACTCAATGATCTATAAGGCTGGCGTGCCATGCCTGTTATTAACCGCCCCAAGAGCACACCGATTGCAGGTGTCGGTGTGGATAGTAATTCTCAAGAGAACTCTTTAGTGCATACTCATTAAATGACTGTGTTTGTTTAAAGAAATAGAAAAGTAACAGACTGCAGTAGTGCATATCAAATGCAGCATTTATATATTAGACACTGACCTTTTCAGAGTGTCTCTGTGTTGTGGCAATTCCTAGCAAACAATAATCTCTTATAAAACCTCAATCTTCTTCTCTCCTCTCAAAGTGTCTTACATATAAAAGGGACAAATGAATACACATGGAGGAAACTGGCTATCATGTTTCTGAGAGATGGCCATGACATTCAGCATAGAGAGGTTTGAAGTTCTCATGAAACGGCTTTTAAGAAAAATTGTCACTGCCTTGGCAATCTGGGGATCAGGTTTCACAGACCGTCAGCTGAAAAGGAAATAAGAAAAAATATAAAAGACCATGAGTCAAGAACTGCCATCATCAGTCATTTAATCACTTCTGGACTGCTAGCTTTTCGATGAGGCTTGAAGTAAACTTGTGGAAGATACGGGCTTGTTTCAGAATAGATAGATGCCTCTTCTGTAGTATTTGTCAAAGGACAGTCGGCTGGAAGGACTGACATGCTTATTAGAAGGCCAGCCTCCAACTTCAGCACTAACCAGCTTCCTGCACTTGGACCTGTGAATTTATATAAATTCTTATTCTTCCATGTAGAAAACACACAGAACAAAGTAATATCATAGAACATACAATGACATTTTTTAGAGCTTATTGTCCTGGATTTGTAAGAAAAATATATAAAAGATAATAAAGAAAACAAATGTTTGAGGAGCTCCCTCCATTGGTGCAAGAGCTATGCCATAGTATTTATATACATTTACCATTTGATCCTCAAAACACAATGAAATAGGTATTCATATATACATATATATTCCTAGGAACAGAGGCTCAGGTTATTTAAGAAAAAGTTTGCCTGGTTAGTACATTGGACCTACCAGGATTCTAAATCAGGCCTCATAGACCTAAAAGCCCACAGTATTGATCCACATATTGCATATTGGAAAGGCACAGTAACAAGTGCTGGGAGGAAGGTGGAAGTGATGTGGCAGAGATGTTCCGGCCTTCAGAATGGTGAAAATCATGGAGAAGTAGAATGAAAGAAGTAGAAGTAGAAGTAGAAGTAGCCATGAAAGTAGCACTACATTTAGAGTCAGAAGACCTTATTTTGAGCTTGGTTGTCATTTACTAGTTGTCATTTAGGGTAATTCACAGCATCTCTTTGACATTACGTCCTGATATGAAAAAAGTGTGGGGAGAGTAGAGAAATTTTTATATTGTTGTGAGAATCCCACATTCAAACAAATGAAAGTGTTTTATAAAAGTGAAAAATGAAACATGTAAATAGCAGTTATTTTGAGTATAAGAAATAAACATTGTCATAAAAATAAATCAATATTTTACTTATGTTTCTGTTGTATTAATTATCATGTTATATTCGTACTATCTATTTTTTACATCTAATTTTCATTCTACCCATGAATACAGGGAGGGTCAAAAATTTAACTTTTTAAATTAAGGTTAACACAAGGCCCAACAAATAATTTATACTAGTAAGTATTTGTTGAATGTATGACATTCATGTATAATGAGAGGCCAAGACATCACTTTTAAGGGATCCTCAAAAGTCTTCATGGCAATAGATCAATCTTCAATTATAGGTAGAAGATCAGCAAGCAGAGAAGGGCTGATAAAAGTGAGGTCACTTTGGCTTCCAAAGAAATTGCCTCCTACCTGCCCAGAAGTTAGTTGGTAGTTTTGTCTTGGCTTTGAGATCCCTGGAACCATTCCACATGTCTGAGTATGTTCATCTGGATTACACTAGATTTGTAAGCTACAGTAGGAGATTTTTAATAGCAGGGAAATCATGAAAGGGCAGTTTCCAGCTGGGTGCAAAATGGGGGCAGGTGTAACCAGGACTCTGCCCAAGTTGATACCAGACCTGCATCAAAATTAATGAAGTCAGGACAAATTCACAGGGAGAAGGCCACATGCTCATCCTTGGGTATGTTGCAAAGTCTAAAGGTCTCTTGAATCTTGTCCTAATCAAACCTTCTCTCCCAACTGTGACATATGAAAAAAAAAAAAATCCTAGAATAGCCATTAGTTAATTCAGACAGTTTTTCATTCACCTACTTATCCATCCAACCATCTATCTATTCCTTTATGAACTGCTTCATTTTATTTTTAACAAGTGTGTATTTTGATCCTACAGGATTAGGCTCTGGAAATAAAAAGAAGGGAAATAAGCACAAACACAAAAATGAAAGAAGCATGTAGCTCTTTTCCAGTCTCAGGAAGGGGCTACTTTGTCTGTGTTCAACTAAGTGCTTTGTATACATTGTCAAATTTAATTCTCATAATAAACCTGAGTGGATTAAGCTTCTGAATTCAGATTGAGATTTCCTAAACCAGGCAAAATTGAAATTTAATGAGATTCTTACAAGAAAAACTAGTCTTAATCTAATGTTGAGTATAGTAAAATGACCCTGCTTCTATTCAAATATCTGTTGTTTATTCTCAGCCTTTATTTGTCATGGCTCATAGTTGTCTATCTCAATCTTACTGTAGGAAACAGAGCAAATGTAAGGACCAGGTAAATGCTAGATCATTTGGAGAAACTTTGAGCATCCTATGTCCTTTCTCCTAAATCACTGAGGACCCACCTTACTTCATTCACTCAATCAACACGTATAATATGTCTATAATAATGCACAGATGCCAACTACCTGCCAAACCCTGCTAGGCCCTGAGCAGATGAATAGAGGTGAATAAAGTGACTAAAGTTTGTGTGCTTATTTAGCTGATTATTTATTTCAAAAGACAGACACGAATATATAATTCTAAATACTTGATTTATTAATATTAATAACAAATGTGCAAAGAACTCGAGAGAAAAAACATATGGTTTTGTCATATGTGCTGATTCTTCCAGCTGCTAAATTTTGATTCCATCACCAGTTTATTTAATCCACTCCTCTCCTCTGGACTTTCATTCTTAGCTATTCTCCAGGATTGGTGCATGGATTACTACTTGGATATTTCTATATTAGAAAATTTCCAGTAGGATATCCTTGGCATAGAGTTTTGGATCAGCTTCTTACTGATCCGTGGCCCTCATGTACTGGTGGGGGACTTCAGCCCTGGCAGCTGTGCCTAGTCAGAGTGTGAGGGGTTGTGGAGATGTGGGGAAAACATGAGTGACTCTCTTCACCTTTAAGTCACTCATGGTCACAAAATCTGAGAGCTACTAGACATTTTGGAATCAAATTGGTTTAATGATACCCAATCTGGGTTCTCAGATTTGCAGGGATTATAAATATAAAAAAGTATAATGCATATTATTTAAGATACTTTTAAAAACAATGATTAGAAAAATGATAATAACAATTATAATAAATGTTTTCTCGTTGACACTGTTATATGCTCTTTGTTTATTTTTCTTATTTAATCTTCATGTCAAACTTATGGGGTGGGTACTGTTAGAATACTACTCAAGTGGCTGACTAAACTGAGGATGACAAAGGTGTGCCAATGGTCACACAGAGTGGGAATTAAAAATAGGATATCTGACTCCAGACCCTATAACATAACTTTTGTGCTATGCGATTTATCAAATCTGCTCTGAACAGATGACACAAATATGTAATAATTATATTTTTGGAATGGAATTACATCAACACAGCATAAGAGAGCACTTATTTAAGCAGAGAAGTTCTTACTGGTAGGAAACTCTGTTTTAAGTTACATCCAGATAATACTATACTTCCACTCACTAAATGATAGGGTCTTTGAAGACCCTAGTGGTAGAAATTTGCAAATAAATAATCATTTCCATTTGTTGGGGGTTAGAAACTGAGGCCTAAGTAATTTATATAAACTATCCAAATGCACATGGAAATGCAGAAAGTAGTCTCTGTTTTTCAGATTCCCATTCCTCAGATTAAGAAAATAACTATAAAGCAAAATTCAAATGTTGATTTAAAGAAGACCTAATAACATTTGCCATGGGTTTATATGAGTGAAGGCTCATATCTTTAATTATGAAAGGTTTCATGGAAGAAAAGGCAGTTGAAATGGGTTAAAAAACATGTAACCTTCACTATATGATATATGGGAATAGCACATTCTCAGCCCAGGACTATAGGATAAAATATGGGTTTGTTGGTATCACATATTTTATCTCTCCCCATAGATAACAAGGTTTTCACACTTAGTTGAGTCTTGGTAAATGCCTGTGCGGTACCCAGATTTCCTGGATTTCTGTTTAATATAGATGCTCAAAATAGTTTGGCTCTTTGAAGCACTCAAAACTTCCCAATAGTCTTCTGATACATTTTCAGGAAATTAACAATCTCTCCATGTTAACTGAAGAAAATTAGGTTTTCCCTTTCCTCAAAGATTGGAGACTACTGTTAGATGCTCTGAAGTAAATTTATCAAATTATACATAACAGTTTGTCTTCTAGGTTTCTCTGAGAAGAAAGATCATGCTTACTTTTACAAAGATAATTATTTTTTTTTTCCCATAGTGAACCTTATATAGGTTTAGGCTAATAGTATTAACTATTCTGAGTCTACCACCTGCTTAGGGCCAGATATGCATTACATATATTATGTTATTTAATCTTCAAAAAATAAACAGATAATAAATTAAACCAGAAATATATCAACAATAGTAGCCACATGAGAGACAGTAAACCATCTGATATATGATCATAATCCCCATTTCAGATAGGAAAATAGAATCTCTTCAACTAATAAACAATGAAGTACATTTTCCAAAACATAGATATCAAGTGACAGGACTTTTATTCTGACCTGGAAATACTGATTGTAAAGACAATTATCGTCTCATTGACAGCACTGCCTCAATGTTACCTTTCAATAAATGGGAGCTTCATTCCTTATGAAAAATTTAGATAAATTGAACTAGATGCTTGATTGAGGACCTTGGATATATCTAGAAAAACTCTTTCCTATTTGTGTGCTCATTTCACAAAAATTAGTTTATTTGTTTAAAAATATTTCTTGAGTAGCTACTTATCCTTGGCAATGGCAGGCACATTGAGAACTGAGGAATCCAAAGACAAAAGACTACAGGTTGGGTAGGAAAAGTGCACATATAGAGAGAAGACGTTTCAGACAGGAAAATAGCTGGGAAATTCCATGGCAGTAGAGTGCAGCATGATGTGTTTGGTAGATGATAAATAACTCAATTTGACTAAATGTAGGATCCATTCAGGACTAGGGTCCATGAAGATGAGGGGCAGAAAATAGGATTAGAGCAGTATGTTTATAAAAGGCTTGCAAATTTTCTATTCTCAAAGCAAATTTTTCACTGAAGAAACTTTTGCCAGCACCCTAAGAAAGACTCATTCCATGAACCTAACAAATCAAGCCACAAAATACATGATGCAAAACTGCCAGAATTGAAGGAAGACAAATACAGTTCAACAGTAATAGCTGGATATTTAAATATTCTGCTTTTCATTGGTGGATAGAGCAAATAGGTAGAGATCAATAAGGAAAGAAAACACTTGAACAATAAACAAATTTGTCTTAATATACATTAATATTTGTTTCTCCATCCAATATCAGCAAAATATACACTCTTTCCAAGTGCACTTGGGACATTTTTTCAAGATAGAACATATGCTAGGCCATAAAACAAGCTTCAGTATATTCAAAAGGTTTAAAGTAAAAATGCATTCTCTGAACTGAATGAAATAAAATTAGAAACCATTGCCAGAAAAAAATATTGGGAAAATTTAAAAATAGGTGATAATTAATATATTCCTAAATAAACAATGGATCAAATAGCAATTATCAAGGGTAATTATAAAATATTTGGAAATGAATGAAAGTGAAGACACAACAAATCAAAGTATACGGGATGCCTCTAAAGCAATGCTGAATACTTATAAACACCTACATTAAAAAAGAAGAAATATCTCAAATCAGTCAGTATTTCTTAGAACCAATAGTATTAGAGTGAATGTATGTATTGTAGCTCTACATGTCTATGATTAATTGAATAGAAGTAAAAGCTGAATCAATCCTTGATTACCTCAAAATTGTGGAAGATAGAAACTTGGCTACATACTCATGAATTTCTAAGCTGTAACTCATCTTCTGACATACACAGACATCTCATCCTTAGCACTCTGCTCTAGAGATCTCCTCATGGAAAATGGTTATCTCTCAGTCTTTTGTTCTTTCTTAAAGTTTGTTTTATATTATGTACATATAGTCCATTTTCAGAATGTTATTGAAACACAAAGTGTAATCATTCAGAAATTTTCAGACCTAAATTTCATAGTGGAAAGCTATGCATCAATCATTATATCCATCCTTCCTTCCATTCTTTTAAAAAGTATTTATTGAATTTTAATTATGTGCCAGGCTCTCTTCTAGATACTGGGAATACATCAATGAAAAGAAAAGTCAGAAATCCTTGCCCTTATGAATCATATATACTAGTGGGAAAAATGAGATAATCAAAAAAATGAATACATAAAATGTTTTATATATTAGAACCTAGGAAAAACTAATGGAGGCAAGGGGAAAGGGGAAATTCTAAATTGAGTGGCTAGGGAATGCCTCACTATGAAGGCCATATGTGAGTAAAGATGTTGAGGAGGTGAGGAAGTCAGTGGCCTGGAGCTCAGGGGGAGAACATTCCATTTGCGTTTATGATTAGCAGGAGGAAAGATGCTGAGACAACAAAAGTACTGTGGAGTAGAAAGAACAGGGGAGGAGCAGTGGGCAACAAGGAGAGTGGTATCAGAGAGCCTGATGAATGGCCTCGGACACTTTGAAACCATTTTGCCATTTTTTTTTTTAAATAAAGAAAAAGGGAAAACACTCTAGGGGGTTGAACAAAGGGATGGCATGGTTTGCCTCTTATTTTGAAAGGGGGACGTTGGCTGCCGATGGATGCTTGGACCAGGGAAGTAACAATGAGTCTGTGAGAAGAGGTCATGGCCTGAATGTATATTTCAGACAGAGCTATTTGTATTTGGCAACAAAGTTCACATGGAGTATGAGAGAAAGAGTTGAGTCAATGATGAAGGGTGTCTCCAAGTGTTTCTTTTCATGTTTTTCTTTCCTTAATAGGGTTGTAATTTATTGAGATGAGGAAGAGGGCAGGTATTTAATTTATCTGTGGTAGTTAAGGGGAATATCAAAAGAAAAGTTTTAGGTATTCAAGTTTTGAGATTATGAGTAAGCAATTGAGTTTGAGAGACAGGTAAAGGCTTGAGATATATATTGTATAAATATGATTTAGACATGGTATTTAAAGCTGTGTTTTCAGATGAGATTGTTAAAAAGAGTTATTATATATGGAAAAGAGGAAAATTTCAAAGACTGATCTCCAGGGCATTTTATTACTAATATTTAGAATGAGAGAGATGAGATGAATCCAAAGCAAAGGTTAAGAAGAACTATCAGTGGAGTTACAGGAAAAGAAGGAAAAGGTGGTGACATGAAATGCTGCCCTCTCTTTAAAGAATCATTTCTTGTCCTAGCATTTGACAATATTGTCAGTAGACTGTCTTCAGCTGTCTTATAGCCAAGGACTGCCAAGGTCATACAGTTCTCAGGGAGGCTTACATGCAATGGCTGCTTGAAGTGGGGATTTAAAGGCCTGGCCATTTCAGCTCAAGTCATGACTTCTCTGATGGGCCATGTTAGTGCCAGAGTTCCTTTAGGAGTTGACTAACGTTCTAAAGGGCCAAAAGTAAGATGAGTGTGGCTAGAGAAGAGAACATAATTGGGGGGGGGGGTCGGTGAACTGTGTGGTAAAGAGCCAAGAGCAGGTCACGAAGGTCATTGAAAACAATCACTGTAAGGAAGTTGGAGATAGTCTGTAACACTGGAGGAAGATAGAAAGACATGCACAGGATTCCTATCACAGCAAACACAGGCACTTCTTGCCTGTTTCTCAAGCTCTGCCACTTGTGATAGTGTACTCTCTCTATAAATCCATAGGATTCAGCTCTCGTTAAATGAGTACTTTAAAATAGAGAGGAGAAGAGTAGGAACATGTAGATTTGTGATGCTTCATTGCTTCCTCAGGGGGGAGAGGGGCGATCCCCAAAAGAAACACTGAGCAGAAGGGCCAGAGAAGGATAACTCTATGTTTATGTGTACTCTATTGGCTCGTATTGACAAGCAATGAGAGAGTAAAGTTAGAAACAAGGTGAGAGACCGAGGAAAGTGCATGTCTTTCTATCTTCCTCCAGTTTTACAGACTATCTCTATGCAGATATTAAATATAATTGCATACATGCAATTCGTTATTATTGGTACTAGCAAGGTCTATTCTGTGCATTTCCTTTTTAAATGTGGTTATGATTTCCTTTTTAAAATCTCATACATGTATTTTATTGAGAAGATGAGAAATACTGAATCAGAGTCTGAACTGAGGTTTTTGTGGGGAAAAAAAAATCACAAAGGGAAAAAAATTCATTGTGGTATTCAACTCTGAGCCCCCATGTAGCACCTAAAAGAAAGTCTGGCGTGGTATAAAACAAGCACATGAAAAATAATTATATGCTTTAATAACTTGTTTAGAGCCTGCTAAAATTATTAGCTGTACTAATTAAGAATCAACATACTAGCCAAATTCGTAAAAGACCACACAATTATAAAATACATTGCATTTCTTGATTTTTTTAATTAAAAATAATTATTCACTCAGTGCAGAGACAGACAAATACAAAATCTAATTTTAATTAAAACCAATGCAAATGCATTTATGTAAAAGTGGACTGGCTTTGGAAAAAAATATTCTGAATTTTAAACAAACTAAATGAAATGTGCTACTACTCTTCTGGTGATAAAATATAAAAGCTTGCAGTCAGAGAATGTATCTTAAAAATATTCTTTTTTTAATCTCCATGAATTTTTTGATTTGTAAATAGTCTTTTCACAAAAAATATTTGTTCCCAGATATTTTCCTAGATTTTATTTTTTAATTGATGCAATCTTCTCTATATTTTGTGTTTCTTATAACAACTTTGTGAATTAAATCCAAAAGTATTTTGTCCTCATTTTATACAAAACTGTATGTCCAAGGTTAACACAGCATGCAAGTGGCAGAACCAAGATATTAATCTTATAATCCTGTGGGATTTTCCCAATCTACTTTCTTTACATTTGGCATAATACAGTAGCATAGCATGTACACCAAATTTTTCAGGACATCTATATGGGCTATGTCATTGCTCACTTGAATTGTCTAGTCATATGCATACATAAAGTTATATTTTGCATTAGAAACTATGTGAGAAGTAGCATTTATTAATTAGGCAGCCTCTATTTTTTTTCTCAAATCACAGATTGTGCAACTACAAAGTTGCAGGTGGTATGGAGCAGAGATAAAAAGAACTCCATTCCAGAGAAAGAAAACTAGAGGAACTTATAAACTCATGTCATCCATCTCAAGTGATTTATCGGCCTCTCTTGTTTCACTTGGAGAAATGCTCTCTCTACATAATTCTGCAGATAGACTAACAATTTAACATATCAGCTGCTTGATGAGATAAGCTATAACCTTTGAGTAATCACTCCATCACCCGGCTTCTCAATATTAGAATGCTAGAAATATTAATAAAGATTTAATTTACACATAAAAAATTTTGTTTGTAATAGTTTGCTATTTAATTTTATCAATTTTAAAAGATTAATATTTACCACAATGTGCTTCATCTTGAGATCCAATACACTGTGTTCTGAGGGCATTATAATTTAGCAGTATTTGACATGCTCTGAGAAGGACATAGATTAAATTCCTGATGTGTGGCATTAAACATTATGAAAGTGGCCAATATTTCTGAAAGAGAAGAATACTCAATTGTGTTGTTATTAAAAGAGTAGTAATCTACCAATGCAATGCTATTACCTGGGAAGACATAGAGTAAAAGCATAGGATTTGATTTTGACTCAGTATTGAGTATGAAAACAGGCAACTTTTAAACCTGTACTTAAAGAGCATCTATTCTTACTACTGGTCCATTCTGTGGCTGAGGGGAGGAGGCTCTGCAATATGAGAGGCCATAAAAAGAAAGACTTAGCATCAATCTCTCCTCTTTGTGACAATCACTTAATGTGAATATCTTCATCATGTACCTTACTTATACTTAAGTATCTGGTTTCCTACACTTACTCCTCCTCAGGATCCTCAGAACAGGCAAAAAAAAAAAAATGCACTTTTTAAGGGCTCCAAGGATGTTTGTTGAATGAATGAGGTAGGAGTGAATAGACCAGAAGTCTTGAGATCCTTTTAAGACTAGGATGACTTTAAATGCGTATTTCATCTCTATCACTGAATGGTAATATAGAACTATTAACTTAACATTGCTGCACCTCAGTTTTCTCACCTGCAAAATTAAGGAAATAAAACCTCTCTCAAGGATTTATTCTAATGAAAAAACTGCCACTTACAAAATCCCTAGATCAGTGCCTGGCACATAGAAGACACACAATATATATGGATATGGATTTCTCCTTTTCTTTCCGAGGATGACCAGGTCCAATGCAGGCTCTGAGGGTCTGGGGTGGCAGAGAAAGCAAACTCAAGAAGTGAGGACGAGGTGCAGACACAAGCTCTAAAGGCAACGTTACCAACCTGCAGTTCAAAGCTGAAGTTTCTGGAGGCAGGTCCCAATTGTGCCATGGCAAATCACTGAAGAAACTGTTTTGAGTAAAACGATCTTTGGTTATAAAACTTAATCCATAACTGTGACAAAACCACTTAATATGGTTAAGACTCAGTTTTTGTTTTGTTTTGGTTAGGTTTTGATTTTGTCTGTGTATTTTTTCACCTGTAGAAAGAAGAAAAGTTTGGACTAAAATATACTTTTTTTTTCAAACTCAAATCTCAAATTCTCTTCATTTTAATTCACCTTAACAACTCAGTGTGAGTCTTTGTAAACTGCCTTGTATCACAATAAACACTGATTATAGAAATGTATTAGAAGGATATGGCAGTCAATCAGAGAAAAGAGGCATATGAGATAATTAGCCATCCTACAATGCAATAGTACTATAGCAGAAGTGTGTGCGGCATGCCGTGGGGCGGAGAGCTTGGAGCCCTTACTGGCAGCCCAAATTGTTTCTTGTGCATGGCACCCTCAGCAAGGCTGCACAGATAAAGTGATGATATCAGAGATTAATCCAGAACCCTGGTATTTTGGTGACAGTGTGAGCAAATGTACAGTGGTTCAAAGTGCAAGAATGTTTTCTCATTCGTGGGTCATCTGTTATGTACCTACTATGTGTCAGCCCTGAGCTATGTGCCTGAAATTCAGAGAAGGCCAATTAACCCCTGGATGCTTGGTGCCTATGGCCTATGGCAAGTAGTGTGATTAAACAAGATTGGAAAAGTACATTTACTTCACATTTTGAAGGGCCTTGGATGAATGATATAATTGTTGAATTTTATGTGGTAAATAAGAGGTAACCAATATTTCTAATAAAGACAGCGAAACAACTTGAGATTGCAAAAGTTGATTTTTGTTTCAGGGTGGGAGTGATAAATTAGTGATTGGAAAGATTAGAGTTAGGGAAGCCAGTGATGAAGATAGTTTAAGAAGATAAATCTCTCCACAAAATAGCCTCTTCCTGAAGTCAAATCCCTGTTCTAATATATGCCACAAAAGTCTCTCTTCTCTTGAACACAATTTTGTAATTTAAATTAGCTTAGAAAAATATTGCAAAACCTACTGGTGACTGCATAATGCATATCACTTTCCTGAACATTTTGGTGTGTCTTTTAAAAATAGTTCTAGAATACCTGTCATAGTTTACAGTTGTGCAGTTATCTTTTCTGATTACTTTTATCTTCCTTTTCCTGTTGAACTCATTTTATTCAATAAATTGTTTAAAGTATTATTTATTAAGTACTTCCTATATATTAAGTATAATACTAAACATTTTATACATTTTATCACATTTAATGCTCACAACGAATCTCTGGGCATTGCTCACATGGACACCAGGACTGGAAAGTTTATTTAACTTAGTCAAGGTCAAAAAGTCTCTATAAGCCAATGGCTGGAATCTATAGCCCATATTCTGTCCAGAGCAAATACGGACATCAATGATCTCTTCCTTCTTGGAGACTGACCCAAATCAAAAAAATAAAGGAAATCAGGAAATCATCTTTGGAGTAAAAAAGATTCAAGTTTGAATATTCTCTCTCTCTCTCTCTCTCTC
>CAUYPO010028484.1:0-66543 GCA_963574435.1 Cheirogaleus major
TAAGAAAGAGTGTCGATTTGTGATCAGTGTTTATGGGGAAGTAAGAGTGTAAAATTAAGGTGTTGAGGCAACTCTTGGAGTATTTTTCCCATTTAAGTTCTTAGTGGCTAAACCATATTGACACTTTTTTTTCTTGAAGAAGTTTGTAAGGATGGGACTTGAATCATCTATTACAGACCAGTGTAGAAATAGGAGCTCCAACTGGGCATGGTGGTGCGTGCCTGTAGTCCCAGCTACTTGGAAGGGTGAAGTGGGAGGGGCACTTGAGCCCAGGAGTTCAAGGCTGCAGTGAGCTATGATAGCACTACAGCATTCCAGCCGTGGTGACAGAGCAAGACCCTATCTTTTAAAAAAAAAAAAAAAAAAAATTAAAAACAAATAAGAGCTCCATAGATTCTGGAATGCTCTAATTTAGTCACAAATTAAACTTAGTAGATTACTGAATCATTACTGAGCTGTGTTCTAATATAATCCCCAGATGGATGATGTCATGTTTGAATCATATCCAAAGCCAAAGGCTAAGTCTTTTCTGTGTCTGTGGGTGACTGTATGTCTGTAATATGTGCCTCTCCAACAAGCATGTGCTTCTTTAGGTCACTATTATGGAAGTAGAAAAGAATGGTTGCTTCCTCCAACACTGATCAACATATGGGCACGAGTCTTTCACTTCTGCTGTATCAGAGGAGAGACGGAGATCAGTTGGTCAAAGGTATACATATCCAGGACTTCAGGGCTTGCAGACCATTTACAGAATTCCAACTGTGTCTTTTCCAGATTTTATTTTTATTTATTGCGCGAGCAGGGGTCTCCACATTAGAAAAAAAAATCATAATGCAGCCAAAGCATTTCCCACAACTAACTTTAAAATTGGACAATTATCCAAATGTTCAGCTGCACTTACATGGGACATTTCCTATAATAAATTTCAAGTGTTTCACCAGCTTTTTCTCTCATTTCATTGTCATAGAACTAAAAGGAGAGTAGACCTTAGGGGCTTTCCACAAGGGCCTCTCTCTCCTTTTATAGATGAGGAAAATGACACCCAGGGAGGTAGATTAACAGCCTGAATTCTCACAGTTGGTCATGGCAGACCTGAACTCCGGCATGTGTAATCCTTTTATAGGTAGGAAAATTGAGGCAGGAAGAGGGATCGCCTTGTCCAGAGCCATGCACTGGTAACGGGGTCAGATTCCATTTGCTAGTTTAGTGTTCTTTTTCCAAGATAACTCCTTGGCTTATTTCTCATTGTTATGAATTTTCATCTGAATTAATTTTTAGGCTTGGTGGAATCTTGATCTATCGTAAGAACATCCTTTGTATCTCTAGTTGAGACATCTGTCTCCTATCTGTTCAGAAGTCTCTATTTGTGTGTATGAGTCAATATAGTAACCTTTCCTTTAAAAATGTCAGAGAACAACAGGTTAAAACCAAGCACAGCTCTAGTATGTGAGATACTGACAAGAAAACAGTCAAATCATCAAGTTTTCTCTTTTCTTTGTTCCACTCTGTTGTCATATTATCACACAGTTTAGAGTTGACCAAGTGGCTTAGTTTTAAAAAATAGGGTAGTTGATAGGATGGTGATAAAACTTTCTGTTTTACCAGTCATTGATCTTCCATGACTTTTGACATTTTATGTGTATATATATATATAAATATAGTTGGGTTCAGAGGTTACTTTTCTCTCCCTGGTAGAGACTACTGATATAGGTCTTGTAGTCTTTCAGGAATGGGTCAGTTTCATGGCCAGAACATTGACCACGTAAACTTTACACATACCACTATTTCAGATCACCCATTTTGCTCTTGTTAGGATTCCTAGAGTTTAAAGATCATTTATCATTTTAGATAGACTAGCACTTGGGCTAGCAGTGGGTCCAACAGGAGTCTGAAGCTGCCGCTCCTGACTTATCCAGGTAGTCCTACCACGGTGGGAGGGATCTTCACATGCTGAGATCTTCGGGAACCAGGGACGAGGCCCCAGCCAACCTGGCGTGGGAAGTGGTAGTGGAGAAGCAGCATATTTGTTCAACGGAGATGCAAGGCACATCGTTCCACTCCATGGTGGAGGCTACATGATCCAATCTCTTCTTGGAATATTGGTTACTTCTCTTTATGGATGTATAAAGATGGTTTGACTCTTAAGAGCCCTATTAATTCATTTTTATGACTTCAGGCCTTACAGTTTTTGTTTTCTTTTGTTTTTTGAGACAGAGTCTTGCTCTCTCACCCATGCTGGAGTGCAATGGTGTGATCATGGCTCACTGCAGCCTCAAACTCCTGAACTCAAGCAATCCTCCCACCTCAGCCTCCCAAGTAGCTGGGACTGCAGGCATGCACCACCATGCTTAGCTAATTTTTAAATTTTTTTGAGATGAAATCTTACTATGTTGCCCCGTCTGGTCTCATACTCCTGGCCTCAAGCAATCCTCCCACCTTGGCTTCCCAAAGTACTGGGATTACAGGTGTGAGCCACTGCACCTGGCCAATACAGTTTTAATTTATCCTTTTCAGATAGTTTTTTTCTGAAAATAATCTTTAAGGAAGATACTATAAATTTGCACTCTGTACGTATTTTCCCAGCATTGCAAATGCACATGAATTACAATAGCATCATTCTTTTGTCAAAACTGAGAACTATATAATGGTACATAGTAAGCACACACATCCCTAAATGCTTGTATATTTGTGAAGGGATGTAGTGATGGCAAAAAATCCATGGCTTATCTCTTTGTGCAAAAATATATCATTCATAAAAGCAATCACATATTTAAAGAGGAAGATTTAGTAGGTTACTTTCTTTTAAGGAGCCAACAAAACACAAACTTAAATGAATGAAAAAAAATCATATTCCAATGATCTCCAAAGGAGCATTTCAGTCCAAATCAGAAGTTCCTTTTTTGCTGGGTATAGTATCTCATGCCTGTGATCCTAGCACTCTGGGAAGCCAAGGTGGGAGGATTGTTCAAGATCAGGAGTTCAAGACCAGCCTGAGCAAGAGTGAGACCCCGTCTCCACTAAAAAATAGAGAGAAATTAGCTGGACAACTAAAAATATATAGAAAAAATTTTAAAAATAAATATAAAAAAAGAAGTTCCCTGAACTTTCTTTATTCAGACTCCTCATGCATGATTTCTCTCCTTTTGGTCCTCTTGGCTTCAGGTGTTACCTCTAGCTGCCTTGGACTCTCTAATTTCCTTTATTTTAGTTACTTTTTAAAGGGGTAGATGACACCTTTTTCAAGGCCCTATAGGATGTGTTCAAAAAATACTGTGTTCTTTGAATAACAGTCCAATATCCTTTCTGGAATACTTTTCATTATAGATGATCTCACAGAAATGTAGAAACCTCTATATCTGTGATCAGAAGGGTGGGGACTTACACGTGGGTGGCTGAATGCCTTCCTGTGGGATCCTGCCGTGAACACTCACTGAGTCTCGTAGTGCAACTGACACCAGCTGTCTGGTAGTCAAGCCTTTCGAAGTACCGCTGTGTCTCCTGCATTCTAACCTTCTCTTCCCTTTCACTTTTGAATTCACTCAGACTGAGCCCTCAGCTCCTCAGCTCCTTTGCCAGTCAGACAAAAATGGGTGTCCCCAATTTTCCTGTTGACTGGCACTTTCTTTCCCTCTCCCCATTGTCTGCCCGGGGCCCAGTGTCCCAGCGGAGTGTTAGGGAAAGACGTCTCCAGGTGTGGTCTCCGGTGCAGTCCTCACCAGGCTGAGTCATCGGCAGGCCACATGCGTGTCCCCGAGTCTAGGTTGTGATACAATGTACTATGAACTCTTAGTGAAAACAGGTGTCTCCTCTTAAGCCATAATCATTCAAAAGGAAATTGTGGTGCTCTGAGTTTCATTGACTCTTGATGACTTTGGACTATTTGGAGTTGAAAAGATTTACCTGTATTTTATCATTTAAAACTGCCTGTGTAGTTCGAGAAGTGAGAAGCGAGCTCTGTTGTTCCTCTCTTCCTAGCGCTCATGCTGCAGCATGACTCACACTGCTTAGACATTTAAATGTCCCGGGAAGCAAATGGATCGGCACCAGTGGGTTTTGGCTGCCTGGGCTTAAAATGTGGCTGTGAAAAAAAGTGAGAGAGAAAACTAAATTCAGTTAAAAGACTCTCAGTGAGAGAAGTATCATTGCAGTTCTCTTATTCTAGTTAGGAAATATATTGTGCCATTCCTTAAAAAGATAAAACTGGAAACAGACGTTCACACATGAAACCATAGAGTTCAAGGCCGCTGTGAATGATGACATGTTCAGATTTTGTCATGAAGAATTCACCTAAGCTGAGAAATGTATTAAACCTTGGAAGGAAAAAATAATTCCATGTAGGATGTTTTAAAACTAGAAAAATACATATAAGCATTTTCATCATCACATGTAAGTATCATATAATGAAAACATTCATCTTTTCATCTTGGGCAGGTCAGATTTGAAGACTTTGATTTTTTCAGATAGGGTCATAGCTGCCAATTCCTTTGATACCAAACTGATAGATGACAGATGTATCTTGCTTTAGACTTCGTAAGTAGTGTACAATTTGAATTTTTGTAAAAATAATTTTATTTATTTATTTAGCTTTGGTGAAAATAATTTTAAAAATGCATTAGGATAGATTGCTACATAAAGGACACTCTCAGTAATTGCTTTTGTACTGGGAACAACCCTTGCCAGGTTTTTTCTAAGTGAGTATACTCAAATTTTATCCACCATTTTCAGTCTAGCCGTTTACATTCATGCTTCTTATTGAAGCTTCTTATTGCTTCCATGGAAGCATGGTAGCTGATTTCATGGAGATGATAGTTGCCATCTTTGAGCGTAAAAGGGTTGTCAGTTTCTATCAAACCAGTTCTTTGACTCGGAAGGAGGGAATGGTATCCAATAAGGTAAATTAAGATTTAATTTTTTGTGTAACTTCTTAGAACAAACAAAAGGGGCGCTAGTTGAGATTGTTAGCCCCAGCTCACCTCTCCCCACCATGATGGTTTTCCTTTACAGAGCAAGGATTTTAAGACGCAGAGGAAGTGAAGACATGTGATGAAGTATAAGTGAAATGAATGGGAGGGAAATGAGGATGCCCCAGTGGGAAGTGTTACGTGAAATTGGTCTGTAAAAATAGATAGAATGAAACCGCAGTAGGCCTTGTAGGCAGTGTTAAGGAATTCTGGTGTTTAACCTAAAAAGAAAGGAAAGACAGCAGAGAATTTTAAGCAAATAGGTATTGATAAAATTTGTATTTTGAAAAGATTTTCTGTCTGCCGAGTGGAGGGAGGCAAGAGAAATTGCAGGGAATTCAGCAGGAAGTTAATGGCATGCAAGAGATCATTGGGGTTTGGTCTAGAATGGCCACAGTGGAGATAGACTTGGATGGATTTGAGATATTTAGTGGGTTACAGCAATAAAATTCAGTAGGCAGGTGAGAAAGATGAAACCTGTCAGGATGGCTTCCAGCTTTTTGATTTGAAGGTATGATCATCCCAAGTTTGGTTTTAAACATGTTTTGTGTAAAGAGCTTTTGAGATAACCAGCCAGAGATGGGAAGTGGAGGGCTGGGCCTGAGGGCCTGAAGTCAAGAATGAAGTCTGGGCCAGGAAACTAGCTTGGGATGTCAACACGGATCATGGCTATTGAAACCCTTGCCTTGGATGAGATCACCCAAGGGGAGACTTACAGACTGAGGAGCTGTGGAGGTTTAGGCCTGCGCCTTGAGGAACGCCAGCGTTAGCATTGGGCTAAGGAAGGAGCCAGCAAAGTCTTGAGCGGGGAAGGTCAGAAGTCAGGAGGGCACCTGGCAGTGTGGCTTCATAGTATCTAAGGGAAGAGAGTTTCACAAAGGAAGGAGGGGCCGGGCGCGGTGGCTCACGCCTGTAGTCCTAGCATTCTGGGAGGCCAAGGCAGGATTGCTTGAGGTCAGGAGTTCGAGACCAGCCTGAGCAAGAGTGAGACACCGTCTCTACTAAATATAGAAAAATCAACCAAGCATCGTGTCCCGAGCCTGTAGTCCCAGCTACTCTGGAGGCTGAGGCAGGAGGATCGCTTGAGCCCAGGAGTTTGAGGTTGCTGTGAGCTAGGCTGACACCATGGTACTCTAGCCTGGACAACAGAGTGAGACTCTGCCTCAAAAAAAAAGAAAAAAGGAAGGAGGGGAAAAGATTTGAGGTCTCAGTAAAGGAATGAGGGACACAAAATGTAGGAAAGGAAGCATAGGGCACACGCCTTTCCTCCAAATAAGGAGGAGAATTGAGTGTCATCTTTTAAATGGTTTGTATTTGCACTCATTCACAAGAGATTACAGGTAACATTATATTAATATAAACTTGCTGCTGTCTAACTGAATCAGTTTTAGTGCACTGAGCAGCTGAAATGGTAGCAAGAGCAGCAAAGCTCTACGTAATAGCAACCAGCACACGCTGTCAGGTTCAAACACGACGCCCAGATTCCTAGCTCCTGACATCGTCCCACACAGCAGCCAAGCAGACTACCTGTCAAGGCTGCCCGATCACTGCAGGCTGATCTCTTGCTCTCAAGCCTGCCCTGCCTCCTCGCCCCTCCTCCCACACAGCCCTGGGCTTGCTGCCCTTGCAGCCCCAGGCTCGTAGGACACAGATGGGCAGACAGTCCTGGAGTGGAAATAGTTCATCTGGCGTGAGCAGCAGCCCTAAAGAAAGTCCAGGCACTCCTTCTAATTGAAAATATCACGTTCCTCTCACAATTCTTTCTGTTCCCATCTCACTAGGGATTTTTGGTTGTTGTTGAAACATTAGCCTTTTGATACTGAATGCCATATATGTAGACAATGAAAACTTTGTGTATTGTGTGGGGAAAATTTGAAAGTGGGTCCCTGGACTTCTGGAAGATTTCTGTATATTCTGGGTTTTGTTTGGCTTTTCTTGGAGTCAGACTACCTGTATTTCTCCCTCCCTCCCTTTCTTCTTCCATCCATCCATCCATCCATCCATCCATCCATCCATCCTTCCTTCCTTCTGTCTTTCCATCCCATCCATCCAACAATCACAGTTCCAATCACCATATTAGGTACTGTGGGCATCCCAAAGTGAGAAATGATGTAGAGGAAGTAAGTTATGCACACACGTGATGACACAGCAGAGAAAGTGGTAGATGGTCTGCGGGAGGTGAGGGTGAAGTGCTCCGGGCTTTCAGAGGAGGGTGAGGCTGTTGAAGGGCTCAGGGGGTAAACACACAGTCTGATCTAGGTTTCTTTAAAAGAAGACTGGCTGTTCTGTGGAAAATGGCTCTAGGGAGGGCAGAAGCAGAGAGTGCCCCAGAGATAGGAAGTAGCTAGGAAGTAGCAATTCCTTTAGGCCTGAGGTGGGAATAGAGCTTGGCGGGTCCTTGAACTCCTGCAAGAATCTGTGTGTTGGTGCCCAGCGAACAGGGTAGAATGATGCGAGAGGTTGGCAGGGGCCAGATCTGCAGAGTTTTGAAAGGAGTTTGGATTTCTAATTTTGTTATTGCCGTTAAAGCACTGAAAAGCACTATGATTTCACAAATTGTACAAAGATGGAAATTAGATCACCTTGGTGAAACACAGAGCGTGTTTTTAAGTTTAGAACAATAGAGGATCTGCTTATACACAAGTGATCACATTTATGCCAAGTCATTATCATTTCTGGTAAATTGCTTGCCTCGAAAGGGCAATATTTCTTATGGGAAATTTAAAATGAGGTCTTGATGAATGGCCCCCACTGATGGCGATTAGCCCAAGGCCTTGCCCCGAGCACAACCCCAGGAAATATTTTCTGTTTCCTTTCATTCTCCTAAGACTGAGCTTGGAAATAGCCTTTACCCCTTTGCTTCCTGTCCTAACCTGTCGGAGTTGCGCGCTTCAGTGAGGGGTGGGAGCTTGGCGAAGCGAGCCGGAGGGATCCCACAACCTGCCCCATTGTTGAAAGAGGCTTCCAGCTCCTTTGATCCGTCTCCCGGAGTGTGGGCGGCGGTGGGCGGCTCAGCCTGTGTCTGGCTGCCTGGTGGGCCTTCTAAGAAGCACCCTGAGGGGCGGCGACGGAGTGCTATTATAGTTATTATTATAATAAAGGCTTAAGTGCCAAACAAGATGCGTGCAGCCGAGTCAGACACAATTACCACCCACGCTTTCCGAGACTTGAAAAGAAATAGGTGAAAATTGGAGTGAAATGACTCCGTTTCAGATGTGTGTATGTAGGACTGGGGGTAAACTTGCTGAATCTCATTCCTTGAGCTGTGGAGAGAACCCCGGGTGCAGAGCCGAGGATCTGGGGGACTTGGAGGGAGGGGACAGAGAGGTGAGGATGAAACCTTGAAGAGGTGCCCCTGGTTTGGTAGGAGTGAATTGTCAAAGAAGAGTGACGAACAGGACCTAGCACCAATGAAAGACGGAGAAAAACCTGCCTGTCTTGGTCCCTAGACCCTACAAGTGCTTCAGGTCTGTTCAGGGCTCCAGTCTGATTTGTTTTCTGTATTTTCTGATGCAGTGATATCTTAATGCCAGGTGCTGGGCCCATGCCTGTGCATGATGAAGTAAGAAAACATGGATAATGTGATAAGACACAGCTGAAGAGATACTAAATAAATATATATTTGATATCTTCATTGACAAAATCAAACATTATCAGCCCTCTTATTTGAAATTTTGCTGGCTCATGAAGTTGGTGTGTCCAAGCACCCACTATAGCCTCCTGTTAGATGCGAAGTGATATTGTTTATTAAATGAATGAAATAAATATACGTCTCATTGACCAGGGACAGAAGGAGGAAGGGGAAAAAGGAGTAAGAATCAGTAAAACAAAATCCATCAATGAGGTACTTCGGAAAGAAAGAGGATTCCTTTCTTTTTTATCAGAAAGGTTGCAAGAAAATCTGCAACAAAGTGATAGGCAAATAGCGTAATATATTTATTATGTAAATAACACGTGATAATTTATAGGAAAAACATTGTGCCCAATAGAGAATGGACAAAGATCATGAACCAGACACATATCAATAGAAATAAAGATACAAAGCAGTAAACCAGCACATGGCACTTCCAACCCTCCTTCTCATCATCTCCTACCCCCCAACTTCCTATTTCTTTTCACTGCTTTGTGTATTTCTCCTTAACAAATATGACTATCCTAATATTCTCTCTATATGTTATTTACCTTGTTTGTTTTCTTCCCCCAGCACCTCGCATGTAAACTCCACAAAAGCTGGAACGTCTATTGGTTTCGTTTACTGCTGTGCTCCAGTTCCTAGAACGGGGCCTGGCACATAGCAGACGCTTAGTATGTATTTGTTGAATGAATGGATGAGTGAAAAGACTGTTGATAAATGGTTCACAGTTGACTCGGGGAAGGTCCAAGACCCCCATCTTTATACTTCCATTGCTTGGCCTTGTGTCAAGGCCCCCTGATAGGAACTAGACAGCACATTTATGAAATTGGCAGCTGGCCCAAAATTTGGAAGAATAGCAAAAAGATTACAAAATAAAAATGAAAAAAAAATTTTAGACATAAAATTGAACAAGTCTAAATGTAAAGCAAGGAAAATACAATGGAAAACATGTTTTAGAATTTCCTCTTGTTTTAAAGTGTATTATAAGCTTGCATTTAATCTAAATAAATTACTTAAGGTCTATTAATCTAAAGAAATCTTTGTATTTGTATTTTCTTAGTCTTTTTTCTTTTCTTTTTCTGCGAGACAAGGTCTTACTCTGTCGCCCAGGCTGGAGTGCAGTGGTGCAATCATAGCTCAGTGTAACCTCTAACTCCTGGCCTCAATCAATCCTTCTGCCTTGGCCTCCCAAAGTGCTGGGGTTACAGGCATGAGCCACCTCACCTTGTCTGTATTTTTTAGGCATGTCCAGCTGTGTGGGGGCATACATGGTAGTAGAAACAAACACATCCATGGTTTTCTAAAAGTTCAAGAGAACATTCATTTGTTTGTTTAAAAAAAACACTAAATACTTACTATGGACTAGGCACAGTGTGATATACTAGGACTTCATTTTTTCTTTTTCTAAAACATGAGGTGTGTTTGCTGCCTATTAGAAGTACAGTCAAGTGCAGAGATTTGCCCATGGACATATTGTTTCAAAAAGATTTAAAAAAATTTTGGCTAACATTTAAAAACCAATGGATTTCATATACAAAGCCAGATTTCTGTCTCATTTAAAAGACATAAATAGAAACACTGACTACGGGAGGCATCAATCACGTGTGGTTGCAATGGCCGGGGGCGAAATGCTGCTTCTCCTTCAGCCCTTCTGGCAAAGTCGCCACCGCTCCCTGTTCCCTTATTCCCTCTGGCAACCAGTGTGTCCATGGTAGCGCACGGTTGGGTAGGAATTGAACAAAGAATAAAAAAGACCATGCACAAGCTATATCACACCTACTTTATTAAGCCCAGTTGCAGGAATATTCTAGGATTAAAACTATAAAAGTATTTTTTCCAGTAGTGAGAATGAATAATAATTGGTTTTAGGGGAATTAGTCTAAATTTAGGAGATAATTTGAAAGAAACCATGTTTCAAATACATCAATGACAAAAAGAATTTGCTCATTCCATGCAAAATAAGCCTAGAATGAGTTCTTCCCTCATTCTCTTGGTGTGAATGTCTGGAAGACTCAATATTGAGCTAAACGCAGTGTAGCTAAGTGTGTGAGCTCAGTACAGCTTAGTAATTTGAAATCCTGCAGGCAAGGCTAGAGAGAGTATCTTCATGGATTCTCATGTAATGCAGACACCCGAGGCCAATGCACTGCCCAGACAGGAAGCCCATACTTCCCCTCACTCTAGCGGGTATAGCTCTTGGGGTACTTTGGCACTAGGCTTGGAACCTGTTGGGCAAGCTCTAGAGTGGGAAATGCTGACGAAGGACCTCCCTTGCTGGAACTAATGCAACTCCATTGAAGGCTGTGAATTTAAAGGAAGAACACCCATTTTTTTTTCAATACTATTGAGCTTTAAAGGAGAAAGGACAGAAGAAGAAGGGAGTGGTACATAAAGATTATAACAAGTTTGTCTATTTTAAAAAGATTGTTCTGGGCTGGGCATGGTGGTTCATGCCTTTAATCTCAGCACTTTGGGAGGCCAAGGTTGGAGAATCACTTGAGGCTGGGAGTGCAAGACCAGCCTTGGCAACATAGCAAGACCTCCTCTCTTAAAGAATGGGAGGCTGAGGTGGGAAAATCATTTGAGCCCAGGAGTTCAAGGCTACAGTGAGATGTGGTTGATCTACTGCACTCCAGCCAGCCTGGGCAACAGAGCAAGATCGTGTTTCTTTAAAAAAAAAAAAAAAAAGATTGCTCTGAATACATATATCATCATGAGCTGTCCTTGTGAGGCTAATTATCACCAGTGAAAAGTATGCTCTGAATAAAAAAGGCACAATGAAAAGTTTGTGGTTATTCTGAGCTTGCTTCCAAAAGGCATGCAGGGGAGGGAGGACATTGGCTCATTGGGTTATCGAGTTGGGGACCCTCACAAAGATTGTTGGCTGGTGAATTTAGCCCTTGTACTTGCATAACCATGTCCTCGGTAGGAATGTCACAGCACATGGCAGCTGTGTGGCACATCTGTTGGAGAGCCACAAAATCAGTTTCACAAGCATTAGTTGGGAAAGACTCAGCTTGGCACTAGTTCTGTCAAAAGCCCTGGGTGTTTGCACTGAGCGCACATTTACTATGCTGTAAGTTTCATGAAATGTTAGTCTTCATCGTGGAATAAAAGCATCTAGCCCTGTTGTAAGCTGAGATATTCAAACTACACTTCAATATTGGTCATTTTAAGAAGGACGTTGAAAATTAGAATTTGTTCCTAAGAGGGGAGTCAAGAGGAACTCAGAAATTATGACACAGAAAATGGTAGAAAGGCCTGGAGGTGACAGGTCTCCAGTTTAACTTGAACAGGAGACTACGAAGGGAGATGCTGTAGTTATCTTCAGATACTCAAACGCTCGGCTGATGCAGGGCCCTGTAAAACAACATCTGAAGTTTATGTCTGTTGAATAAATAAAAGAATGAAAAGAGAGTAAGGGTGTGTGTGCGTGTGTGTGTGTGTGTGTGTGTGTATGTTGAGTGTGTATTGTTTTCCAGGGAAGTACAAAAACACATGATGAAAATTATAGTGACAGAGGTAGATAAAACACCATAAAAAAAAGTTACTGGTTGTAAAAAGCAGCGTTGTTTAAGGAGGGACAGGGCATTTTACAGATTAGAAAGGATTCAAGAAGAGGCTAAATGACCCTGTTTTAGGGATTTATAAGAAGAATGCCTACATGCAACAGTAAACTCAAGTCTTGAGAAGTAGACTAAAATGGAAAGATGAAGCCTTTTGAGTCAGACAGACCTGGGAGCAAATTACATATCTTTGCCACTTAGCTGTGTGACTTTAGGTAAGATACCTAGCCTCTCTGAGAATTGGTTTTTCCATTTGTTAGATGGGGTTAATAAAACCCATGTTAAAAATGTTACTGTGAAAATTAACTGAGCAGATGAATGTAAAGACCCAGAAACAGAGTGGGCTTTGCATAGATATTAGTGGAGTTCCCCTAGACTAAATGGCACCCAAAGTAGCAAGAGAGTGTTTTCTTAATAGAAATTATTGTAAGGCAGTCACTTAGCAAGTTCGTTAGATTTTTACTCTGTCCCTTTTGTTTCTTCAGAGCCCGACACAGGGCACGCAGAGCACAGCTGCTCAGCATGTGTTGGCACATTTGTTGACTTTATTGTCAGGACTCTGGGTCAGTCAGGGCCCTGGAAACAGGCTGTCAGTGTGAGCTGCCTGGCCGATGGAGACAGTGTCTGTAGCAGGAGGAAAGTAGGTTTTGGCATCAGACAGAAGTTCAAATCCCAGTTCTCCCCTGGGTGAAGTTCCCTAACCTTTCCAAGCTGCCTTTCTTTCTTCTGTCTCCTGTGAGCAAGGACTGAAGTAGCAGATGCAAAGGCACCTGATATTATTCTCTCGGGGGGATGCTCTTAACCATCCACGGAGGCTGGTAATGAGGTCTGCATTTATAGAAGAAGAAACACGATTCAGAAAATTGAAATGACTTGCCCAGGAAATAGCCGAACTGGTATTGAATCCAATTCTTTTAACCCCAACGTCCCTGATTTTTCTCATCTAAACCATGATGGAAACATATTTTTGAGTGTCTCCAGTGTACCAGGTACTGTGCTAAGTATTGCCACGTGTTGCCTCGTTGGCTGTTCAGGTCACACATGGAGACGTTAGTCACTACATGAGTCTCTTTAGAACATGCACAGGATGAACTTCCTAGACACTTGGGGAAAGTCATCCTTCATGGGAGGACGGTTCTCTTGGCACCTGGCTTTGGGAGGGACGTCCAAGGCACAGTGAAGGGGGAGGAGATCCCTGTGCAGATCACGATCACCTCCTTGCCTTGACTGTCACTGTTGACTGCTATATCTGTGCTGAGGCCACAGTGGGTAGTCCTCAGGTCTTCTCCAGCCCGTAGACTTGCTCAGTGTTTTAAAATGAACTCCTTGCAGATATTCAAGTCAGGAATTTTCACATAAAAACGTAGCTTAAGATTTTTGGTTTCTTTTGAGGAATTGGACAGTCTGGTAATCCTGAACTCGTGTTCTCCCAGGGAGCAACCCACCAGCACTACCTAATGGCTGCTTCCTTTCAGTGGGGCATGAGTCCCCATAGTCCCCACCCCAGCGGTGGCACTGCCTGGACCTTACTCCATTGAGTAGTTTGAATGGACGTGGAGCACCTCGTGCATAATTTTTTATCAATACTAACAAAATACACCAGTGAGAATTGCCCCTGAGTTGTTTTTTTCTGACGGTGTTTTTTCCCCTTCCTCCCCAGTCTGCGATTGCAATGGGAAATCCGGGCAATGCATGTTTGACCTGGAGCTTCACAGACAGACGGGCAGTGGACTCCGCTGCCTCAACTGCAACGACAACACTGCGGGCGTTCGCTGCGAGAGGTGCAAGGAAGGGTTCTACCGACACAGAGAAAGAGATCGCTGTTTGCCCTGCAATTGCAACTCCAAAGGTAGCTGGGAAAAGGGGAGAGGGAGAGGGAGAGGGAACTGGGGAGCTGGAGGGGATAAGAGGAGGATGGAGGGAGAGCGAGAGGGAGGGAGGGAGAAAGGGAAGGCAGGGAAGCAAGCAGGCCAAGAGGGAGATGTTCAACTTCACAAATAATTGGGAATCTACCCAGCACTGGTCTTCTTGGCAATTTCAATCTGAAAGGAAACATGTTTCTCTTAAGTTGGGGTTGGTGCGACCAGGTGGGTTCTTTAGGGCATGTTGGCTTGAATTCTAGTACCAAGAGTCACATTATTAACTTTTCTAGGTAGATGACAGTCTTTGACCCAGGGACAAAGGAAGCTTTGTCCACTTTTCCAGCGATAGTTCTCCCTATCCATAACCGTCCCTTTGACCAACCTCTCAGAAAATAAGGGATTAGAAAGATCTGTTTCTCACACTATGCTAGGTGCTAGCAATTTGAAGTGGTACTAATAAAAGAGACAGATAAGTTAACAGGAGAATTAGCGTCTTTCATAGGGTTGTCAACAAGAGAAAATAAAATAACAAATAAGAAGCACCTAGTGGGGTGGCTGGTTCCTAGGAGAACTAGTTGGCTTTTTGTAAGTGTCCCACCCAGTGGTATATTCATAGGACCATAGGTCTTCGTTGTGCACACAGATATGCTGTGCTGATTCATTGTGGGCAGACAGTAAAGACAAGTTAGTAAATAAAAAGAGGGAGAGGTGGTTCTGTAAGTAAATTGAGTTTTTTTTTTACTGACTCATTTGTCTATTATCTTTTTGGCATTATCTATTTCTCTTTGCTAGAAGTGTTTGATAGCATCATATGATAAATACTAATCCACTTAAAGGGTGTGGCTTTATTGCATGGCAATGACTCGGTGTAGGTCTGTGGAACCAATTCCTAGCAGCAGATGAAAGAAGCTAAAAATGGGCAGGTTTTGGTGTAGCTATGAGTTGCTGATAGAGTGGATTGGGAGCCTTACAGAAAACTGGGGTGATCCCATGGTGATGTAGACCCCTGTGCCAGTGGTCACTCCTAAAGGGACCGCCAAGTTGCTGTTGTGATGTAGTTTGAGTCAGAATTGCTTAGCTCTGTGGTGTAGAATCAGCATCCAGAATCTTTTGGATTTATCGGTTCTCCCTGTGAATCAAAGAACTTCATAAAGAAAAATTCAAAGGAAAAGTATTCCATTTTAATGGGCATTTAACATCTCTGAAGACTCCTGTGCCCTCGGGTCAGGCAGCTTCACTGTGAGTCACTGGAATTGGGTCACCCCAGCACAGTGATCAGTGAGAAAGAAATTAGAAGTTTAACTGGCTCAGCTGGAAAGTGTGGCCTGAAGACAAGGTTGTTAGTCTCCAAGCAGACAAGGAGCCTGTCACCTAGCAAGGAAGGATTCACCACGCTCTCTCTCCTGTTTCCATTGCTGCTGCTCACCCAGCAGTCGTGAGCCTGGCTCTTCCTTTTTATTTGGGGAATAGATATCCCAGACTCAGGGTGAACAGCCTGGCAGGAAGTGGTGGAGCAGAATAATGATTTCTGTCTTATGTGATAGCTAACATGTACTACACACAGACTCTTTTCTAGGTGTGTCTCACCCAGTAATTAACTCATCTTCGCAAAAACCTTATGAAGAGGGAGCTATTACTTTTTCCGTTTGATAAAAGAGGTAACAGAGACCTCGAGGGGGAGGGGGAGAAATTTGTCCAAAGTTGTAGAGCTAAGGAAAGGAACGGAGCGAGCGTTCAAGCCCAGGTTTGCTGACATCAAAGATCACGATGTAGAGTACAGTGGTGGGCTATGGAGCCAGAAGGCCTGGGTTCAAACCTTGGCACTGCCACCACCACTGGGTCACTCTGGGCAGGTTCCTTAGCCTCTCCCTGCTCCAGTGTCCTCACGTGTGAAAAGAGGTTCATGATATTTACATCACAATAAAATGCAAAGATCAAATGATGTTTGTTCAGCACATGGTAAGCAACTTAGTAAATTGTTAGTTGATGTAGTTGTTTTTCTTATTAAAACAGAGATCAGAGTCCCAATCTTCTGGAACGCTGGCCTTTTTTTGAAATACATTTCAGCTTAGAAAGAAGCCTTATTTGGGCCATATATTTGGTCTAAAACTATTAACATTTTTTTTATTATTAGAGTAACATTCCAGAGTTGGCACTTTTTAACTGTGGGGAAACTGAGATTTAGAAAAGTTAATGAATGGCTTAAATCTCCCAGCAAGTGACTGCAAGAACTTAGGTTGTAATCCAGGTCTTCTGACCAAGAACAGTTCTCCCTTATTTCCTCCATATGAAAGAAAAAAGAAATCAGAATGGTGTCCTTCTATGGCCACAGGCAGACAAGTAGGTGTTCATGAAAAAACTCGTAGATATTATTTCCTAAGATCTAACTAATGCTTTCCACTTTTCCAAAACATTTTCCTAGATGATGCCCTCAGTTCTCATAAAGGCCTGGCAACCTGTGTGTGCTAACACATCCTGCATCCTTTGTTATAGAGATGAAGAAACTGAAGCTTGAGGGTCCCCCCTGCCCAGGCTGAGTGACATGTTAGTGGCAGAGGCTGTTGCCACCACATGCTGTCCCCAGCTACCTATTGGCTGCACAGATCACTAAACCAGTGGCACAAGTTTAATTTCCTATGTGACATCAGTCTCCCAATTAGCCAGAGGATGTTTTTCACTTTCAAATAATAACTTGATAAGGGAATTTGTTCTGTATTCAATTGCAAATTCAGAAGAACATGCCTTGCAAAAAAATGCCATCATTCCAGATACGGCAAAGGAGGCCAACAGCATTAATAAATCCCAAAGTGGTCACAGATCTTAGACTTATCAATTTCCCATAGCAACTAGGCGTATTTTTAGGTGATGACTCTGTGGGCTCAGCAACAGGGCTGAGTTATCTTCAACTCTTATAACCACATGTCTAAGCCCTGATAACCTTCTGCGGATACTTTGAAATTCACTGTTTGCATGTTTTTTTCCTCCGTGACACCTAAATTCTTGAGGTCTGTGTGGACAACAGTGATATTGGACTTATTCTCTTAATTTTATTATTTTTTACATATCTATGATGCTGACAGTGTATTATTCAGACTATAACATTTGAGTTATTATTTAAAACATGTCTTTACATGCAAGTGTATATATTTTTAAAAGGATTCTCAAAAGGAAGCAAACTCTGTTGGTTTAAATATTAATGCCGATCATTTTTTAATACTTTCTTGAGTCCTCAAATGCACATAGACTATATCTATATAAGCTCTGAAAGTGATTACAAGGACAGTAACTTGAAACAGGATGCAATTCTTCATCTATCCTTTAAACCCCATTGCTCACAATCCCTAAGTGTAGTTCATAATGTGGGAATGGGGGCAGGTGTTTTTATCTTAGTGAGACACTTTCAAAACCCATTGTTATTACTTGAGAAGTTTTGGAACATGAAATAAATTAGTCACATTCACAGTTAGAGCCTGTGACCTTCTACATGCAACTTTGCCAGGCTTGAAGAAAGCCTCAGTAATAACATAGCCATGTGTTGCTTAAAGGCAGGGATACGTCCTGAGCAATGTGTCATTAGGTGATGTTGTGGTTGTGTAAACGTGACAGAGTGTGCTTAGACAAAGCAAGATGGTAGAGCCTACTCCATGCTTAGGCCATCTGGTACAGCTTATTGCTCCTAGGCTACAAAGCTGCCCAGTATGTTACTGCTCTGAATACTGTAGGTGATAATAATACAATACTAAGTATTTGTGTAAACATATCTAAACATAGAAAAGGCAGAGCAAACACGTGGTATAAAAGATTAAAAATCAGTCTACCTGTATAGGGCACTTGCCATGAATGGAGCTTACAGGGCTGGGAGTTGCTCTGGGTGAGTCAGCGAGAGAGTGGTGAGTGAATGTGAAGGCCCAGGAGGTTACTGCGCACCACTGTGGGCTTTATGAACACCGTGCACTTAGGCTACAGTGAAGTTATCCGAAAGGAAAGTAACTGCGCTATGATGTTATGATGGCTATGGTGCCACTAGGTGATAGGAATTTTCTAGTTCCATTAAAATTTTATGGAACCACTCTCACACATGCAGTCCCTCGTTGACCAAAGTATCATTATGCGATGTATGACTGTATACTAGTATAGTATATTACTGTAGTATAAACACATTGTTTGAGCACCTACTGTGCTCAAATGTGAGACACTGAATTAGGCACTTTGTGTATATTTGCTCAAAGTCTTATAACCGCCTTGCAATGCAAACGTTGTTATCCTCATGTAAAAGAAGTGACAAGTATGCTACTTGCACGAGAACAGACAGCTAGTAAGTGCCAGAGCTGGTGTTTGAGTAGAGATCTGCTGGACTTCAAAGCCTGGGCTCTTTCCACTTCCTTTAGATTCCTCTAGAGCAGTATTGTGTCCAATGGAACACTGTGCTCCTCAGTATAATAATAGATATTGCCATAAGAGTGTCAAGTAATGTCTGGAGACATCGGCATTAAAAAGTTAAGCTTCGTGCCTACTGAATGTATTATGTTATCAATCTCTGAAAGATTTAGTATGTACCTTTTCTCACTCTTTTGAACACAGAATACTTGTTCTTCACGGGATGATGGTTACTACCTCTGAGAAGAGCATTCTGGAGAATAACCTCTTCTAACTCTGTGGGCCAAACCCAAAAGTCAATTACAGTCTTTTCCACCTTATAAGAATAATTCATTTCTGAGAAGCTACTGCAGGAAGGGTTTTCTGAAATTGAAAGTGTAATTATCATTAATTTGAATGGGAAAAAATTGTATTTCTGGGTCCCCAAATTGACACCCATTTATGTTTAAAAAAGAAAACCAAATTTCGTCACAGAGAGACCTCTTCTACTTTTAATGTTACTCATCAGAGCGTAATTCAAAAAAGAATTCTCCTTCTTCACTCTATCTGCTGACCACGTACGGCACAGTGAGCCACCTTCTCTCAACGCCAACCCCAATAACCTCTCCTCCTTCTCATCTTGTCTAAATGTTCTCTTGCCTTAGGCTCTGAAAGCCTTCCCGCTGACCTCTTCCCCTAACCCTCCTCAGACCTCTTCTCCCCTGGCATCCTCTGCTGGCTGCTTGGTTAGACTCTGTTCTGAGACTTCTTCCTCTCTGACTGCCCACCCTTAATCGATGGGGCTCCAGCTCTGTCTTCTTTCCACCCCTCTCTCTGTCAGCTCCCGGGGTGATTGCATGTTTCTTGTGGCTTCCTATTCAGCCTGGGTGCTGAGGGCCCCTCTAGATCTTTGTCTCTGGCCTCTTTATTGAGCTCCAGATTAACATTTCTACCTTTGTATGCCCCTAGAAACTCAAATTCCTATATCCAAAACTAAATTCATTTTCTTCTCTCGAAGATTCTGCCTGAGAGGCTCTTCCTGCTTTTGCCTTCTCTGGTTTGGTCAATAGCATCACAGTCCAGCTAGGTGTGCACTCTGGGGACCTGGGTGTCATCCATGTGATTCCCCTCTCTCCCTCATCACCTGTAACCCAAGATTTACTAGAATCTGTTCATTCTGCATCCACTGTGGCTCTCACCATGCTTCTGTCCTTCCCTTCCCACCCAGACTCCTCTAATCCAGGCCACCACAGCAGGGGAGGAGGGTACATGCTGGTCTTGTCCTGTCTAAGCCATCCTGCAGATGATTCTAGACTTGTCTTTCTAAACTGCAGGTCTGGTCTTGTCATTACCTGCCTAAACCTCTGCGAGCTCCCTATAGTCTAGAAAGGAATATGTTATGCTGTGAACTTTTAATTCACTACTAGATAGCATGAGCGAATACATATAAAGTGCCTAACTTAATGCCTCTCACACGGAGTTAGTGCTCAAAATTGTCATTACCGCTATCATCGGTGACATGGAAGGCGCCTTCTAAGCCTTGCAAAGTTGGCATGGAAATGTTCACAGAGTCTAACTGTGAATGTGACTAATTAATTTAGTTTATTGTCCACATGCTGCGTAGACGCCTTTATATAGGCACAGAACCAATACTTTTATTGATTTGAATTCTACTAGTGAACTAAAAGTTCACAGAAAAGTAACACACTTAAAAAGCAAACAGACATGTAGCGACTGGTTGGTGTTCTCTTGGCTTCGTAGATTATGGATAGCCTAATTATGGCAGATATTTCAGACATGTGGATTATTTTCTAATTCCGCCAGCAGCGGGAAATTAAAAAGTAGCTGAGGTATTCCTAGCGAGCCTTCCATCTCATCTTTTGGCCTCTCTCAGCTTGTTTAACAACAGCCCTGGCCCCTTGCTTGGCACACACACATTTGAATCCGGCAGATTTCTGGACACCTGCTTTGTGTCACCTGGGCACCGGGTGTGCAGCAGGTGGCACAAGCTGAGATCGTCCTCAGTAAAGTAGGGCTGAGGACTGAAGGAGGGGTGGGGTGGGTATTTTGGATACAGGGGTCAGAGAAAGTTTCTCTCGAGAAGTACTATTTAATCAAGCCCTGAGTGCTGAGAATGGGCCGACTAGAGAGGTTTGCAGAAAGAGCATTCCAGGCTGAGGAACCCCCAGTGCAGACACCTTGGGGGCAGCGGCTCAGCACTTTCCAGGAGCCGGGAGGGGAGCTGGGTGGCTGCAACCTGGTGAAGGAAGGGGCAGATGAGGGAAGAGGTCGGGTCTTGCAGGAGCTTGCGTTTTATTCTGCTGAGGGTGGGGAGCCACCAGGGGACTAGATGATCTGAAGTAAGTTTTGAAAAGAGCACTGTGCTTCCCCACGGAGAATGCAGGGAGGAGAGAGCAGGGCAGGGTCCAGGGGAGAGACGAGGGAGGCTGGAGCTGGTGTGCGGAGGCAGGTGGGGAGAAGCGGGCAGATCCCACAGTCACACATTTTGTTACCCTGAGCAACTCTCGTTTTTCATCAACAATCTGAGAAAACCCACATACAAATAAGAGCGTATCTGTAAAAACCTGGCTCATGAGACAAGTCCAGTGCTCTAGTGCCCTAGGCAGGTAAGGTGCACGGGGCCTTCATCCCTCACCTGGGCCATGCCCCGCAGGGAAGACTTTCCACTGCTCCGGGCAGGTGTGCATTAATATTCTTGGTTACTATGCTTTTTCATGCTCTTAAAAATCATACCCTCTAAGCACTGACCCTTGTTGTCCAGAGATGGGGGAGAACCTTGCTCACTTTCTGACCCAGACTCTCTCCCGAAGGCCCACGTGCCCATCCTCACAGGTTCCTCCTTGAGATCACACAGATGTGATGCTCTTTTAAAGAGCAGTGGGCTAGATGCTCCCCAATGGCAAAATCAGAACAAATATGCAAAGAAAGGTGCTTTTATGAGTAGTTTCCTTTCTCCCCCTGGAGAAGACATCCTCAGCTGCCAGAACTTTCCTTGGTGGGTGGAAGGGTGCTGAGGGGATGGGGAATAATTGTGAAAGGCAGGAGGGGGTGGTTCTGACTTAGTGCTTATTGAGCTCCCATAGGGTGACAGTTGCTTCCTGATGCCGTATAAAGCAAATATTTTCTTTTCTTCTTTCCTTTCCCTACCTTGTGGATTACAGGTTCCCTTAGTGCTCGATGTGACAACTCTGGACGGTGCAGCTGTAAACCGGGTGTGACAGGAGACAGATGTGATCGCTGTCTGCCAGGCTTCCACATGCTCACAGATGCTGGGTGCACCCAAGACCAGAGACTACGGTGAGCGCCTGCACCCCGCCGTGGCTGCTACTAGCTCAAATAATGGTGATAATATTGATAATAGCAACCACTTGCATTTCCAGAGCACCTTCTCTGTGCCATGCACTGTTTTGAGTACTTCCTGTGGGCTGTCTAGTTTAGTCTTCCCCACGACCCTAAGAGGTTGGGATTATCATTCTACTCATTTTAAAGATAAGAAACTTAAACCGCAAGAGGTGAAGTAAATTGCCTGATGTTCTTGGTTCTTCGCCATGTCAATTGCTTCCCTTTAGATGAACCGGGATGGAGGCAGAGTCCTTCCAATTCCAACCTGGGCCCATTTTGACTCCAGTGAGTTTGGGGGAGAAGAATTTGCCTGCATAACGTTTATCACCTTTGGCTTTCAATATCCCATAACCCTCCTCAACTTCTTTTTTGGAAGACGAGGGGGCATACATTATAAATCACAGGACCGGTCTGTGGGGCTGCAGAGCTGGCAGGCGTTGGGGGCTGGGGGTGGAGAGTTCGGCAGCGCAGCATGTGCCAGAAGGCCACCCCCAGCCCACTCTGCCAGCCGGGCCCCGATGGGAACTGCCCTTCAGCCTGCGTTGTCCCAGTTGTCGTGGTCCCACAGGGCCTCTGCAGAGATTATTCTCTCCCGCCTTTCCTGATTCTTTTAGATCATCTTCAGAGACTCACCCCTGGGCCCACCCTGCCTTTGTAGCCCTTTTAAAACCTGACGGAGATGTGGCACTGCCCGCAGCCCTCTCTCGGCTCCCCTGCCACTCAGAGGGAGGTACAGAGGGATCCAGGCCTGGAGGGCCGCAGGGTCCTGCTCCATCTCCACCCAGCCTGGGCACTCACTGGGTATCTTGCCCTCTCCTCCCCAGCCCCTGCTCTCCAGCCACACCAGCCTGCCGTCCCTTCTGCAGGGGCCCAGCGTGTGGCCTGCCTGGGCACCCCACCTCCTCACCTCTTCACAGGGGCCTCCCCTCACCAGCCCCTCCCTTCCGCGTCTGACTCTCGTTGTACCCGGATCTCTCGTGTTCTACACGTGTTTGTCCATTTCTCCCACTGGAGTGTGAGCCCCCCTGAGGCTCTGTTGCCTTCACTTCTGGGTCCCCCATGCCTGGAGTGGGACGAGGCACCTCGAGGGTGCCCTGGCATGGCTGCGGGGACCTCGCGCCCTCCTGCCCTGCCTGGAGACTCCTCGGGAAGGGGGGTTGCTTCTTGTTTCTCTTAGTACCCCCAGTTCTGGGCACCCAGTAGATGCGGAATGTGTGTTTGTGGAGCAGTCCGGATGGGTAGTGCGGAGGGAGCTACGACAGGAAGGAGGCCGGAGGACTGGACTTGTGTCTGACTGGGTGAGGGGGGGCAGGGGCCAAGGGCGCTCCCGCTTTGGGCAGGATTTGGGTGGGTCATAGGGCAGGCAGAGGAGCGATAGATCAGTAAGGAAAAGCTGACACACTTGGGTTTAGACCCATGAGGTAGACGCATGATTGTGTGCAAAGGTGCAACAGAGACAGCGAAGCACAGACCTGGGAGGTTGTGCCAGAATTAAATGAAAGTGATGACACCTTCATTGAGAAAGTCTTGCCACCAAAGCAAAAATGTCCATCAAACCCAGCAATTCCACTCCTAGGTGGACACCCAAGAGAAATGAAAATGTATATATCCACGCAAAAGCCTGTACACACATGTTCATAGCAGCATTATTCATAATAGCTAAAAATAAACAAAATGTGTTATATCCATATCATAGAATTTTATTCGGCCATCAAAAGAACTTATGTACTGGTACATGCATGGTACAGTATGGATGAATCTTGAAAACATTACGCTAAGTGAGAGAAACCGATCACAAAAGGCCATATATGGTATGGTTCCACTTATAGAAAATGTCTAGAATAGGCAAATCTATAGAGAAAGAAAGTAGATCAGTGTCTGCCTGGGGCTGGGGGTGGGGGTGGCGGGAGGAAGACTGGGAGGGGCGGAGAGCGACTGCTAGAGGACACGGGGTCTCTATTTGGAATGATGAAAACGTTCTAAAATTAATATCTGTGAAAAAAATATTTGTAGCAATGGCTGTACAAATTGAGAATTGATTAAAAACCATTAAATTGGACACTTTAAATGGGCGACTTGCATGGTATAAGAAATGAATTCTATCTCAATGAAGGTATTACCAAAACAAAGAATTGAATGAACTAAAATAGCAGGTAAATGGAGTCAATCATGATAAAAAGCAGACATCACTGAATTAAACAATAGAGAAACAAATGGTGAAATGTTTAAAAATGTCAGTGAATCAAATAGTCAACCCAAGTAAATTAAACGGTTTAGTGATAAACTTGGTTTCCGTTCTGGTGCAAACCGCTCGTCACGTTAGGGGTTGGAAGCGGACAGTTCGTGGCCTGGCTGCTGCCCACAGCCCACGCTCTGGGCTGCACCTGGTGTAGACAAGTGAGTCCTTAAGGCTGAGAGAGAGCCGCATGGACAAGGCTTGCCAGAAGTCTCACTGAAGAAGGCCTTGCCCGGCAGAGTGACGTTTGCTCGGGAGCAGATGTGCATAGTTGCGAAGCATTTGGAAACACGTCCCTAATTTTCTTTTACTTCTTTCCCAGAGACTCCAAGTGTGACTGCGACCCAGCTGGCATCGCGGGGCCCTGTGACTCGGGCCGTTGTGTCTGCAAGCCAGCTGTCACTGGAGAGCGCTGTGACAGGTCTGTGTGAACCCTGTGGACAGCAGAAAGTCCCTTGGCAACTAGCATGACAATCAGCCCTCTGAGTGTGGTTATGGAAAGGGGTACTTAACAAATGTTGATGACCTTCCTGCTCTCTGTCCTCAAAAACTAGGCTTTAAAAAAAAATACAACTGAGCCCCCACATCTCAGTGGACTCCATACTCTGCTCTGGGCCCCTTATTTTGTTTGTACGTTGGCAGAGGCACAGGGCCACGGGGACTCCGCTCGCCAGCTGGCTCGGAATCCCAGGTGCTCTGCAGAAGGTGGTATGCAGTAATGAGGTCACATGACTCAGGTCGGTCCCAGGAAAGGCCTGACCTAATTAAACATGTTGGGAAAATCCTTGTAAGAGGGAATATCACAGCACATGGCCATATATAACCATCCTGTACAGGAAAGGGACCGCCCCAGGGATGGGCTGGTGGTTACGTGCACACACATGATCTGGGGACGGCACGAGAGCCTCTGGGTGGCACCACACTGGGGCAGGTGGAGCGGTGAGCGGCCATCCACCCTCAGTGGCCGGTGCAGGACCTTCCTTAAGGACAAACTGCTCGGGCTTAAAACTCTCCCCTCCCTGAAATTGCTGTGAGCGGGGCCATGCGGCTGGTCCCAGAGGTAAAGGCTTCCTCCTCATTCCCTTAAAAGTAAGAAAGCAGTTCTTTGGCACCCTGCCAATCCCTCATACCTGGGCGGAGGAAATGCCAGATACATTCCTAGCTGGTGTTCTCAGGGGTTCCTTGCTGCCGGGGTGAGAGCAGGGAAAAGTAGTTTAAGTGTTAAAAGAGACGTCATTTGTTGAAAGCCTTTTTAATTTCAAAACGTAACACAGAACTAGAAAGCCACATAAAACAAATGTCACCACCAATAGACCTCTGCAAAAAATGTGCCATCCAGTGACAACGGCTTCCCTCCTCCCTAGAAGTGACCACTATTCTGACTTTTATGGTAATCACTTTCTTGCTTTTCTTCATAATTTATTACCCTGGTACATTCCTACATACTATCATTCAGTTTTGCCTGATTCGCTTCCTTTCTCTTCTGTTTTCTTCTCTCCCCTCCCTTGCCTCTCTCCCTTCCTTGTTTTTTAATCTCTTTTAATCTACAGGTTTCCTTTCCATAGAAACGGTAATAATTTTTTTTAACCCTTGCTCTTGGAGAAATGACAATGCTTGTTTAATTACAACTGTTCTCTGAAGCATGCACTGATCGCAGCTAACCTGCGATTCTGTGATACTATGCAACGAACATGGCCCCAGCGTATGGTCCAGTGGCTTGGACGACATGATCTGGAGGCAGGTGCACATGAGTTCAAATCTCACCTCAGCCACTCACCAGCTGCATATCCTAGTCTCCTAACCTCTCCAGCCTTGGCCACCTCATCTAAGAAAATTGGAAATAATAATTCTTATCACTAGGGTGGTTGGTAGGGAGGATTATGTGGGAGAGTATACATAAGGTGCCTGGCACAGTGTCAGTGCTAAATAAATGATTATTAAAACTAGCATTATGTCATGTGAAAGGATGTAGTTAACTTGAACAGAGCAAACACAAGTCCCTCCCGAGATTCCCCTGCCCTCTTCTCTGTGACCCCAACATCTAAGACTCACCGGCAGTTGTGGTCTTCATAGAAGCCACCGGGAGCAGGGGTGGAATGAAGCCTACACGTGGCTTTTGGAGAGTGTCTCTAGCCATCCTTTTTTTTTTTTTTTTTTGCCATATGTTCTCCTGCCCATTTCCTGTGTGGGACAGAGCCCAGGTACAAGGGGCAGGGATGGGGACCGACACCGAGTGGTCTGTGAGGGGCCGGTATAGCTGTGTGGTGCTGAGGCAGGGCTTTGCCTTTCCTGGTTCCCACTGTCCCCTCTTTTGTCCCCGTGAAGCGCTTGCTCCAGGACCGGGCAGCTCTGCATGTGCCTGGCCCACCCCTCCCCGTCCCACCCATGTGACCTCCACTCAATTCCTCCCCAGGATGGGCGAATCACTAAGTTTTTCAGGTCCCCCCAGACAAACGTGACTCTGTTCCACCAGAGGGAGAGCGAGTGAGTGCTGCTCACGCTCCCTCATCTGGGAGACTGTGTGTCCATCAGGGGGTCTGGGAGTGGAGGTGGCATGTGAGACTTGGCAGTTCCTCCGTCTGGGAATTAGTAGGGCCGAGTGGGAGAGAAGGTAGAAAGAGGCAGAATCTATCCTCATACTCTCTATATGGAATAAAAAATAACCCGTGACATCATCCTGATTCCAAAATGCCACTGCAGGTGCCGACCCGGCTACTACCACCTGGACGGGAGGAACCCCGAGGGCTGCACGCAGTGTTTCTGCTACGGCCACTCTGCTAGCTGCCACAGCTCCGCCGACTACAGCGTCCATAAGATCACCTCCGCCTTCCGCCACGGTACAGCCTTCCGTTTCTAGGCTTTTGTTTTTTAACGTGGGACAGGAGCTTATGCTTACAGACGGCCACCGCCCCATCCCCACGATGGACTCTTGCCTCATCTTTAGCAATTCTCGTACAGTGTTTGACGTTCATTGCTTTGGCAGGGCGATGAGGTGTACCCTGATGTCTTGAACAAGTTATAGTTGAACAGTTAACTCATACCAGCGTGAATAACTTGTGAATAACTCACAAGAATAAAAAGAGATTAGACTTTTATCTCCCTGCATGTCCCCTCCCTGTCTATTTCCAAGCCACAAAAGAAGTCTTCACTTGGATTGGGGAGCTTATGAGTCTTCCTGCCATTCACCTTCACTAAGAATGCTGCTTTCACATACATTAAATGAGTTAATTTATGTGAAATTAGTTACCAGGCTACAGAGCACTATAAAAATACTGGCAAGTGATATTATTTCAACTCTACGTCTGGGTTTCTCTTAAAAGATACTGCACACTCTCACCTCATCGAGGCCAGACCCCGTTTATGTAAATACATAAAAATTCATGTTACAGACAGATGAAAACCTGCTCTCTTATCGCAAGAGTCAAACTCAAAGAGGAGAGCAGTCCGAGCAGCTGTGGGGTGGAAGTGGGGGAAGCTGAGATCCGAGTAGAGAGGCACATGGGCCATTTTAAGGACTGTATGCAAATGCAGAAAGATTGAGAAAACCCCACTTACTACTCACCACTAGGACATTTTTGGCAAGCAAGCATTGCCTCATTTAACCCAAAAGTGATGAGGGTTTGTTTCGAGTGCACACTGGCTTTATTTGTGTTCCAGATGTCGACGGCTGGAAGGCCGTCCACAGAAACGGGTCTCCCGCAAAGCTCCAGTGGTCCCAGCGCCATCAGGACGTGTTTAGCTCAGCCCGCCGATCCGACCCTGTCTATTTTGTGGCTCCTGGTATGTGAGGGATAATGTTTCCTATAGAAGCCAATTTCTAGGACTATAGGAAGTCAAGATAGAAAACATGGAAACCACATCACTTAGTGTTCGAGGGAGCAGTAACTCCAGCAGACAGTGGGCTTAAGCCCAATTTGATAACATCCCTAAGACATGGCCCAGGAGAGCAGGGACTGGAGGTCAGACCCCGGCTGGCGTGCCTGCTTTAATCAAATGGGAAGTTTCTAGGTTTGCCACCAAATCAAGGACTGTGGTCAAATCTGTGGGTCTATTGAGAAGCAGACAGAAATGCAAAAACAAAGCACTTCTCAAAGCTTCAAACTCTTGTAAGTTAAAAATATATTGGTCAGTTACATGTGCCTGAGTGGAAAAACTCTAGCTAGGATTCTGATCCTAGTTCCTATCCTTAGCTAATATGATTCCAGAGCAAGTTGTTCTCTTAACCTCTCTGAACTTCAGTTTACTGTTAAGTGGGAATAGTAATGCCTACCTCCAAGATTTATGGCCATCAAATGTGACAGCGTTTGTGAAAGCATTCTGTAGACTATCAAGCATTATGTAACAAGTGGCACCATTACTGATGTACCTGAGGTCTTTACCTAACAGTCTGTCATAAGGGCCATGCTACGAAACATCTAATAGATGGAACTGTGTTATGATGACGCCCTTTTAGCATTTCAGTAACTAGTGGCTATGCCAAAAGTGACAGTTCTGACTCTTCTGGTAGGGTGGGTTGGACAGGGGAACAGAGGACTCCAACAGAAATTGCTGACATCGGTGCCAACCTGCACGTGTGTCTATCTCTCCAGCTTCACAACTGATCTCAATCTTTTAAAACTCTGTTTCACAGCCAAATTTCTTGGGAATCAACAGGTGAGCTATGGGCAAAGCCTGTCTTTTGACTACCGTGTGGACCGAGGAGGCAGACACCCATCTGCCCACGATGTGATCCTGGAAGGTGCAGGTCTACGGATCACGGCTCCCTTGATGCCACTTGGCAAGACGCTGCCTTGTGGGATCACCAAGACGTACACATTCAGGTAAAAAGAGAGACCACAAGTAGGTCAGATAGAGCAAACTGAGACTGAAGTTCAGTTCCTTTGTTCATTCATTCACTTAACAAGCTTTTCTGAGCACCAGGCATGGTCCCTTGTGCTGAGACAGGACGTGATTCCTTCCCTTGAACAGCCGACAGGCCAATGGGAAAGAGAAATAAACAGATGATTACAGTGCAGTTTGTCAAGGGACAGAGAGGGACAAGGTGGACACGGGTGTTTTGACTGACGCACACTGGACTGATCAAGGAAAGCTTCCCAGGAAGACATGACAAATGTGAGGGGCAGCTCTCTAAAGAGAGAAAAGGAGGGAAAGGTTAACGAGGCATAGGACATAATATGCTTGAGGAAGTTTTGTGCATTTAGGAAATTGCAAGTGGTTGAGCATGAGCAGAGCACGAAGTGGGGGAGAGGACTGCAATGGGAAGTGAGGGTGGAGGGGGAAGTGGGAGAGAGGTGTGGGTGACCCGGTGTGTGTCTGCAGGGATTGCACAGGATCCTGTAGCACGGGGACTCTGAATGGCGCCTTCAGGGAGGTCAGGGAAGGGAGCTGTGCCTACTGAGTGCTCGGCACTGCATTAGAGGCTGGGAAATAAGAATGGAGCATGGTCTTTGCCCTCCAAAAAATCATGATCTAGTAGGACATATAACATGTCAAAAATGAAATGTAATACAGTAGGACAATTTCTTTAGTGGTGGTACATGTTCGTGGGGTCTTGGAATTGGCCTAATTCTGCCTAGAGGAGTCAGGGAAAGTTTCACAGAGGAGGCAACCAGTGGGCTGAGATTAGAAAGGCACGTGGGGCTTTTCGAGGGAGAAAAGTCAGAGAAGGGCAGCCTTTACGCGTGAACATGTGTGGTGTGGACAGGCATAACATTAGGGGGAACTGGCAAGCTGCAGGGCTGGAACATAGCATATGTAGGGGAGATGGGTAGATACATTTGCAAAGGTTGGAAAAGGACTCATCATAGTGGGCCTTGTATGTCGTGTTAAGGTGCTTAGATCTTGTCCATGTCAGGACAATGATGGAAAGCCACTGAGGGAGTGTAAGTTGAAAAGTGTCATGGTCAGGTATGAAGGCTGGGTGCAAATACAGGTACTGTGTGGAGAACAGTTTGGGTAGGGCCCTTAACTAGACCATGTGGGCACTTTCACTGTGGCTCAAGTGAATGTGGTTGGGGACCTAACTAGGGCAGAGGTAATGGAAATAGAGAAAAGAAGAACCCAGCACACACACACAAGATGTGTGTTAAGTAACCGAGTGCTGCTGATTCTAATAATGCACATACACAGAGCTCTCCTGCCTGGAATACCATCCCCACCTTCTAGGCTTGGTGAACTTACTCTTTGAGACTCAGCTTGCATGTTATTCCTTTGGATTAGCCTTCTCAGCATCCCAGGTAGAGTTTCTGTGGCATTGTGTGCATGCATTTGTTATAGTGCCCGCTGCATTGTATATTATAACCATTTGTATGCCCACCTTACTCCCCTGGCTGACTTTGTATCCTCCAGCCCGACACAGCTTCTAGCCTAAACCACATGCACAGTCAACTTTTCTTTAATGAATCAGTGAATGAAACAAAAAGGATAGGGTTGTTCCCAGAAGAGATATTCCAGTAAAAACCAAAATAAAATTTAAAAGAATAGCACAGGGGCTGATGATATGATGCAGTGAGGCACATGATTCCAAATGAAGACGTATTGGATACAGACAATGTAGAAAGTGGAAACTGATTTTTGAAAAAAGTGTAATGGGCTCAGATAACAAAGAAATCATTTAAATAAACAAAACTGAAAATGAATGGTAGCTCTTGAGGGTCAGAACTTCTGGAACTCGCAGATGTTTCTAATATTAGGTTTTGCATGGCCAAGAACAGAAAGTGGAAAGTGGTGTCTAAGGACTTGAGCCCAACCTTGCTTCTGGTGACATGGGCCCTAGATCGTGACTTTCCGCACTGGATGTCCTCCTTCACTTCCTGTGGGGTTTGCCCTCCCATGGAGCAAGGAAGATCCAAGTTCATGGCCACGGGGAGGTGGCTGCTAGTCCTGTGCCCCCTTCTAAGCAGGACTCTGAAGGGGCTTAGCTATCAGGTAGGGATGTGATAAGAGTCAGATTTTTAAAGCTTCGGTTTTAAATCATGCAGGTTAAATGAGCATCCAAGCAGTAAGTGGAGCCCCCAGCTGAGTTACTTTGAGTATCGGAGGTTACTGCGGAACCTCACGGCCCTCCGGATCCGAGCTACGTATGGAGAATACAGTAAGTAAATGGATTCTCTCTTCTTAGGTTTTGGTTTCCTTTATTTCAGCTCTCTAAGGTGATGTCAGTGTCCAAACAAGTAGATAAACTCCTTGATGGTTTTGACTTAGCGTCTCTAATTGAGTCGAAATTTTTTACAGTCTAGAAGTTTTTTTAAAAAGGAACGTTTCTCTAAAAAGAGGTCAGCACCAAGGAAGAGTGAATGATGCTACTTGCTAAAAGAGTCTCTGAGTTTAGATTAAAGCTGATTACTTCAGAAAGATAATCTACAATAAATGGACACGTTTCCTTAGCTAGGAAATGGCATCTCCAACACAGTGCTATTTGTTCCTTAAGTAGCTTTTCCTTTGGGGATTATACTTGACGCTTCCATGTTTGGACTTTATATATTCTATTAATTCCCTTCTTTGAACTTCATGTGTTGGGTCCTCCTAATCCCAAATGGAATTATTTAATAATTATTAATTATTCCTTAAGCTTTTTAGCACCCACGCAAAAAGAAAGCATGGTTAGCATGCACCATTTCCATGTTGCTGATGCACAAATAAAGCAGGAAATAGAAAAGGTGTTTACTAACAATTTATTAAGCCTTTACTATGTGCCAGGTACATTATAATATATGTACAATATATATGTATATATGTATATGTGTATATATATACATATATATGTATATATAATATATATATGATCTCATTTAATTTTCACGACAACCATAGGAGATAGGTAGATAGATTAGTTCTCTCGTACACTTGAGAAAACACAGTCATGAAGAGGTTAGGTGTCTTGACCAATTCCCACAGCTAGTGAAGGTGGAGCCGGAATTTAAGCCTTGAGTTTTCTGACTCCAAAGCCTGTGCGCTCGGTCATAATAATCATGCTACCCCTGCTACCCGTCTCCACGCGGCATGATGTGTGAACACCACCTGTCTTTGATAGGGAGTTGAGAAAAATAAAATCCCAAGAGATGTCTGACTTTAGATCCTTAGACCTTACCACTTGCTACTCTTCTAACCTGTTCTCTCTACTGCAGGTACTGGGTACATTGACAATGTGACCCTGATCTCAGCCCGCCCTGTCTCTGGAGCCCCGGCACCCTGGGTTGAGCACTGTGTATGTCCTGCTGGGTACAAGGGCCAGTTCTGCCAGGATTGTGCTTCTGGCTACAAAAGAGATTCAGCCAGACTGGGGCCTTTTGGCACCTGTATTCCATGTAACTGCCAAGGGGGCGGGGCCTGTGACCCAGACACAGGTGAGTGAGATGGTACCTGGATCAGGTGGGCTGGGGTGCGGCCTGGTGATTGGGGTCTCCTGTGGCAGAGATAGAGCTGTGTAAGAAAGACCACGCCTGACCTTGCTTCCGAGATGGGAAAGGATTAGGAGAGTAGGGCTGGGGTCAGGAAGATGGATGGACATGGTGCCTTATTGCACTCGATCCTTTTCATTGTGGAAATGCCACAAGGTTGTGAGGAAGGCGCTAGGTTACAGGAAATGGCTGTCATGGTTCAGTGCTGGGTGGGGAAGCTGGTGTCAAATTGCAAGAATTGTGTGGGGAGATCAAAGGCAGGTAGTGTTCTAAATGAATGTGCCTGAATGAGCCCATAATGGTGTCGGCCACGGTGGGGAGGGGACAGTAAAGGAAGCGTGTCTACTTAGCATGGGAGAGTGAGGGTGGGATTCCGGTCTCAGCTGTGTTTGGATTTAGAACACGGGCAGGGGTACATGCCGGTGCTCGGACACTTTGGGCAAAGCTTCAGCAAAGAAGGTTTTGCCTTCCTACCGTGTGACCCTCGCGCATCATCCGCATGGAAGGAAACGTATTGTGTAACCCCGCCCACTTCTCTTCCCTCCATCCTCCGCCTCCCAGGAGATTGTTATTCGGGGGATGAGAACCCTGACGTCGAGTGTGCCGACTGCCCCATTGGTTTCTACAATGACCCCCACGACCCCCGCAGCTGCAAGCCGTGCCCCTGTCACAACGGGTTCAGCTGCTCGGTGATGCCCGAGACGGAGGAGGTGGTGTGCAACAACTGCCCCCCGGGGGTCACCGGTAAGCCCCCCCCACTCCCCCCCCCCGCCGCCCGCTGCTTCTTGTCCTGATGTCACGAGTTCACGTAAATCGCTTCTATTCCAAAGAATTTCTAGGAAATTATAATGACTTAGGGCTAACCTAAACTCATTCTAGAGATGATGTCTGAAAGATCGTCAGATAGTGCGATGCCCAAGGGGTGCAGTGGATTGAGCAGGGCAGAGGAATTAAGGGAGGAAACATGCAGAGCAGTTTAGGGAGGTCTGTAATATAATTAGGAGATAACATTTTCAGACCAGGTACATGATTTAAGTTTTTTTTTTTTTGTTTTTTTTTAACGAACCAAAGTAAAGAGGGAAAACTTAGCGATCTCTTAAATGTCCGGTCCCTCTGCTGGTCCATTCTTCTAAAAGAAGAATTAATTCTTCAGGAGCAGCCTTGGTGGGATCTTACCACTTCTGTGGAGCTGGGGGCTTTTCCCCAAGCAGCTAGTTAAGTCTCTTAGTGGGGCCACTCGGTTCTAAACTCTGTGGTGCCCAGGGAGTGACAGTGACAGGCCAGCGCCTGCCACGAGAGCACTGTGTGGCGTCCCAGGGAAAGCGCATTTCCCTGGCTCTTCCAGAGGGTGCCGTGCTGCTTTAGGCCTCTGCGTCTGGTCCTGCTGCCAATGGATGACCACCTGGGCATGGCCATTTGTCCCTTCCCAGGTGCCCGCTGTGAGCTCTGTGCGGATGGCTACTTTGGGGACCCCTTCGGGGAGCGTGGCCCAGTGAGGCCCTGCCAGCCCTGCCAGTGCAACGACAACGTGGACCCCGCTGCCTCGGGGAACTGCGACCGGCTGACGGGCAGGTGTCTGAAGTGCATCCACAACACGGCCGGCGTCTACTGCGACCAGTGCAAACCAGGCTACTTTGGGGACCCGCTGGCTCCCAACCCGGCGGACAGGTGTCGAGGTGGGACTGCAGCCCAGAGAGGCTGTGTCTGTGTGTGTCGTGTCCGTGTGAGCTTGCTGGCGTGTTCGCACACACGCGAGGGGAGGTGGCCGTGGACAGGATGCCGCTTTGGCTGTCTGACCACACTGGCCTGCGAGTGGCCTGGACTGTCCCCTCTCAGAGACCGTCGGGCCGGCTCCCCGTGTGGCAGGAAGGTGGCAGACAGAGCGGGGGAAGGCTGGGTGGGAGAAGAGGAAAAGGTCAGGTTTACATTCCCAAGTGGAACAGCAGATAAGATGGGGCCACATCCTACGCCCAGTCCCAAGGCAGGGAGGCAGGGAAGTGGCGGCCAGGCCTGTGACAGGAGAGTAATAAACGACTCGAGACTGAGCCTGAACAAACTCAAGTGGGGAGGGGGGTGGGCTGTGAAGTGGTTTAAGAGACCCTCTCAGGAAGTCTGCGTGATTGATGTATAGGAAGGTAGCAGTTGAAAGTTTTTCTCACCGGAGGGCTTCAAAGCAGCGGCTGTCGCGGAGGGTCCCTGAGAGCTGCTTCAGATCAAAGCACAAATGTGCACACGGGTCCTCCTGCCCAGCTGTTCCGCCAAACCTCTGCACGTGTTACATTCTAGAGCTGGCCTGCGCCGCAGACTCACCCCTTAGTCCCCAACTGACCCTGGTGCCCAGCACTCAGGAGCTTGCTTATCATAAGGTCCCGAGTGGCTCTGGGGACCCAGTTTGGAGGACTTGTGCTCCTCAGGAGGGCCCAGAGGTCTGCAGGGAGCTCCCAGCCTCCCATTCACACCAGAGTCTCCACCTGGACGTGCCTGAGGACCTCGGTGCAAGCTGAGGCTTCTGCCGAGGGGCACAAATCCCTTGGGGACTTCTGGGCCAGACCGGCCCTGTCCCCAGCCTCTGGGTTAGGTGTGATGTGCTAGAAAGCACCCAGGAGAGGAGGAGCCCACGTGACACCCAGCAGTCCTGAGTTCAAGTCCTGTTTGTAACATACCTACTGTGTTATGCTGATTACACCAATTAATCCCGCTGAGCCTCTTTCTTCATCTGAATGAATGATATCTAACTTGAGGTGGTGGATATGAGAAAGCACACTGCAAACTCTATAATTCTAGCCATATATTCTAACTATAATTCTAGCAATATTTCTAGGTTATTAACAGAGATTTCATTGGCTTTAGACCACACATTTCTTCACTCAACTATCTTTTATCTAGTGCCTACCAGGTACCCAGTGTGGACCTAGATGCTGAAGTTATAATAATGAATAAGTCATCCCAGCTCCTAAATGGAGCTTATATGCCAAAAAGGAATGCATGCAAATATGTGTGCAAATAATGATAGTACACTTAGAAACGTGATCAGTGTTTTATGAGCACTGAAGATAGAAAAACCCAGAGAATCACTGTGATCATCAGAGCAGTGTCTCAACCACTGTTACATACCTAACTCCTAAAACAGAACCTGGCTTATAGTAGGTGCTCAATCAATTTGATTGAATGAGGGAAGGTGCTGCTTTCTTACTGTGTTTCCTACATCAAGGCAGCAGGCCAGAAAGAAAAGATCATTAGTTCTTTCTGAGCTCTCCTTGAAGCTTGGCATTTACCTGCTGTGTGACCTTGTGCAAATTACTCAACCTCTCTGAGCTCATATTCCTCATCTGTAAAATAGAGGGAAATGTTTACATCAAGCACATAGTAGGTCTGGAAGAAATGTTATTCTTCCAGAGAAACAAAGCCAGAGTGCCTATGGAATATCTAATAGGGTTTCAGTGTAACAGGAGGAAGAAAATGAATGCTGCCAGAAAGGTAGGACTGTTGTAATCTCTCTGCTTCCACGTGCACCAAACAAACCTGCCAGATGATTGCTAAGACCTGTCTGTATTAGGAATGTGCTTGAAGATGCACATAGCCAGGAGATGACTCCAACACAACAATGCATTGACAAGGGCAAAGAAGGATTCTCTGCCATTAGAGATTTCATCTTCTTCCTTGTATCTTTGCTGTACCTCCAGTTTCTGGGATTAGTTTGATGTAAATGCTCCATTTGTCTCCTGCCTCTAGCTTGCAACTGCAACCCCATGGGCTCAGAGCCTGTAGAGTGTCGAAGTGATGGCAGCTGTGTTTGCAAGCCAGGCTTTGGTGGCCTCAACTGTGAGCAAGCAGCATTGAGCAGCTGTCCAGAGTGCTATAATCAAGTGAAGATTCGGGTATGCGTGCCTCTGCTTACCACTCTCTGTCCTCACAGAATCAAAGCCTCCAGTGTCCTTGACCTGGGTGGTTCTATCATGAATCTAAGACCTTCCTCATCTCCTGGGGATACAGTGGAGCTTACTATTTCTTTCTTTAAAAATTGCTTTATTTAAAAATAAATTCTGTTTAATAATAACACTGCAAGTTTATGGTCTTATATATGCCATTTTCAAAACCCCTTTTGCAAATATTATCTCACTTGGTACTCACGATAACTTAGTTGAGTTGGAAGAAAAAGTATTCTGACCTCAGTTTTCACTGGTCAAAATCTCAAAATACAACTCTCCAAAGTGGCATGGCTAGATGGAACCAGGAATCCCACCCACATCCCCTGACTCTGAGCTCTCCACTCTCCACTATAATATGCCACTTTCCAGCTAGATTTTTTCCCAGAGATATTCTTGTAAAATAAATGGAAAAAAAAATACACATAAAAGATATGAGTAGTCCAGAAAGTATCAAGGCTTTCCAAATGGGAATGGCCTCCAGAAACTTCCCATTTGAATTCCAGGGAAGAATGAGCTTGATGTTGTTGTTGTTATTTATTGATTATTATTTTTCTGGAATGAGGGATGAGGGAGAAAAAGGCCCAAACAGAACCCCAAATGTAGAACAGACTCAACCTGTTCTTTTTAATGTATCTATTTAACAAGGCTTTTATGGCACTTTCTTTGTGCCAGGACTGTTCTAACCACCTTACAGTTATTAACTCATGTGATCCAAGTAATAACTCTAGGAGGTAGTATTATTATTTTTATTATCCCCATTTTATAGCTAAATAAAGTGACTTGCCCAGGCTTATACAGCTAGTGAGTAGTGGGGCTGGGATTCAAGCTCAAAGAATCTAAACTCTAGAGTCTAAACTTTTAACCACCATGACATGCCAAACATTTCTGGGCTTTTAGCTATTATCCTCTGAGTGCCTGGTATTGGACCGCTGTCTCCATCCTCCCTCTGATCCTCTTTCCTGTGTGGTTTCAGATGGATCAGTTTACACAGCAGCTTCAGAGCCTGGAGGCCCTGGTTTCGAAGGCTCAGGCTGGTGGCGGAGCAATACCCAACATAGAGCTGGAAGGCAGGATGCAGCAGGCTGAGCAGGCCCTGCGGGACATTCTGAGAGAAGCCCAGATTTCAGAAGGTGATGATGCCAACTTCCTTCTTTAGACAGCAGAGAATTCATAGCCCTAGAAAGAATTGCTACCCTAGGTCACAGAATCTTCTGTGGACATCAGTTCAGTAGGTATCTCCAGCCAGCCCTGGCAGAGGTAGAAGGACTGTGACATTCCCCTGGTATCTGAATGACGGAGATAGAAGAACAGTTGCATGCACATTTTTGTCATTTTGCCATAAGCCAGTCAACCCTCCATTATGTTTTACAACTCCACACTGACCCGGAAAGTGCTCATCCGCCCTTTCCTTCCTTGTGTTCAGGTGCTAGTAGATCCCTCGGTCTCCAGTTGGCCAAGATGAGGAGCCAAGAGAACAGCTATCGGAGCCGCCTGGATGACCTCAAGATGACTGCGGAAAGAGTTCGGGCCCTGGGAAGTCAGCATCAGAACCGAGTTCAGGACACACGCAGGCTCATCACTCAGATGCGAGTGAGCATGGCGGAAAGTGAAGCTTCCTTGCAGAACACGGTAGGTTGGGCTGGGTTAGGGTATTGAGAATCACTGCTGTGTTGGGAAACCCACCTGTAGATCTCACTGGTTCACTGTCTGTCTCTGGTCTACCTGGCAGGTAGTTGGACTTCTCTTCCTTGCAACAGTCACACCTATTCTTTATGTCTTCGGCCTCTCGCAATTGCCCATTGTACTGCCTTATGTTCTTCTCCCTAATTCATTTATTCTAACCACATCCTCACCTTGGCCTTGCCTGTCCTTCCTTCTTTCCGCCTATCTCCTACCTTGTGAACTCCCAGAGGGCAGGGTTTACTTTTGTTCATATTTGCATTCTCAGCCCACAGCACAGTGTGTGGCTGTGGTAAATGCTGCATGAATGAATGAATGGATAAAGGAATGAATGAATGAATGAAAAAGGAAGGAAGAAAGGAAGGAAGGAGCCCGATAAAGACATGGTTTTGAAAATGGAAAAGAATTATTGCCAGTATGATTTCCTTAACAATGTAGTTTTTGGTGTGGTAGGAGAGAGTTGATTGAACTCGCTTCTATTTCTGAATTAAGAAGACTATAGTGACACTAATGTAAGTGGATGGGTTGGAGATGAATAAAGAAAATTGGGAGATAATCAGATACTATGATGAGGAAATCACATTAAAAAATAATGCATATTGGCCGGGCGCGGTGGCTCACGCCTGTAATCCTAGCACTCTGGGAAGCCAAGGCAGGAGGATCGCTCAAGGTCAGGAGTTCGAAACCAGCCTGAGCAAGATCGAGACCCCATCTCGGCTAAAAATAGAAAGAAATTAATTTGACAACTAAAAATATATAGAAAAAATTAGCCAGGCATGGTGGCGCATGCCTGTAGTCCTAGCTACTAGGGAGGCTGAGGCAGGAGGATCGCTTGAGCCCAGGAGTATAAGGTTGCTGTGAGCTAGGCTGACACCACGGCACTCTAGCCCAGGCAACAGAGTGACACTCTGTCTCAAAAAAAAAAAAAAAAAAAATGCATATTGATTTTTCCCTTGTTATAAAAATGTTTATTGTAGAAAATAAGTAAAAATCCCCTATGATTCCATTATTACTAAATAACTACTGATAAAACTTGGTGTATATTCTACTGGACTTTAAATATATTTAAAAATATGTACATGTGTATAATTTTAAATGCATCTGTATCTATATGCAGACCTTTTTTGAACTTGGATTTCTACTTTGTTCTTGTCTATACATGCTTTTCTTATTAATGGAATGATCGTGGTGAATAGAGAGTCTTGGTGTAAGTGTCAGGATGTAGAACCCTGTGTGGTTGATGACAAGGGGTTCTGACAGGTCAGGTGCTGCACCTACTTAGGCTCCATGGCTGAGTGCAAAGCGTTAACCAAGTCTCCTTTTTCCACAGAACATTCCTCCGTCAGAGCACTACACGGGGCCAAATGGCTTTAAAAGTCTGGCTCAGGAGGCCACAAGATTGGCAGACAGGTGAGCAGCATTAGAGGTCACTTCTGCTTCAGGCTGTCTCTGCAAGGCCAGACTTGATTAAAACTGTAGGGTATGCAGGACCCAAGCACCATATTCATTCTCTCCAGACGCCTTTGCAGCCATCCCCTACCTTAAGGCCAGTTTTTAACCACTGGCTTTTAGTGTATGCAATTGGCCACTGCAGGGTCCTTTGGCAGGAGTTGGGGGTGGGGGTGTTTCTTTCCCAGTTTCCCCATGACTCATAATATGGCTTTGGTGTATGTCAGATGTGATTCCTTGGGTCACGTGAAATGAATCAGCCCTTGGAAAAGAATGCTCTGCAGCTTTCAGGGACTCCCAGGCTCCCACACCAAGCCTGGGAACAAGTAGCAACGAGTTGTTCGCTAGCATGTGGGGGCTAAGTCTGCAGAGGGGGGACTTCCTCCTGGAAACCGGCTCTGCAGGGCCCCAATGATAACAGGCAGCTCCCTTCATCTTTGCCTGTAACTATGAATCCTATCATGTTTTAAGAGGTTTGCTCCTAGCAGGAGTGCTCGGCAGGGTGGCAGGCTCTGTTAATCCCAAGTGGAATTCAGTCAGCAGAAGAGGGCTGGCTTGTGTTTTTGTAGCATGAGCTGCCTCCTCACCACCCGTTCCCACCCTCCACCCCCTTTTTGTAAATCACTTTCTAGAACCAGGACTACAAAAGCATCCAGAGAACTTTTATTGACATGCATTGTCCCCCTAGTGGTGAGCCCAGTTTAGAGTTGCAGAGAAATTGAGCAGGGGTTGGATCCTGGGAGATAATAAGACGTAGGAGTTTCTTCCTGCAGAAAAGAGCTTACAGATGCAATGTTTTATCACCCTTCTCCACCCCACCCCACTCTGGGCTTCCACTGATTGTGCCATAAACAGTAAAGATCACCACAAGGTGTGTGACATGAGCCTAATTCTCCCGAACACCTGCTGGTTCTTGATAGTTCCTCTAACTGCATCTAACCTGGGCCAATTCTGTTAGGTTTTTCTAAGCCAACCCAGTTCCCTTACTTAGCCCTTAATTGAACCGCCTAAAAGAAACCCTTTGCTATGATAACTCTGATTCTTTGTTTTTAATCCTTTCAGTCATGTTGAGTCAGCCAGTAACATGGAGCGACTGGCAAGAGAAACTGAGGACTACTCCAAACAGGCGCTATCACTGGCCCGCAAAGCTTGGAGCGAAGGAGGCGGAAGCGGCAGCCTGGATGGTGCTGTGGCGCAAGGGCTTGTGGGAAAGTATGTTTTAACGGGTCCTCGCGTGGACCAGTAGACCCTGCATCCGCCCAGGGTTTAGTGCAAACCGTACTTGAGGGGCGCCATGTTTCTTTAAAAAATATTAACGACAGGGTGTTATTTTGGGAGAAGCAGATATTTTTAAGACTGGAAGAAGAAAAAGTTGGTTAATCTAGTAAAGTTTATGTTTTTTATTGAGACATTCATTGTAGTATTTGGAGGTATGGTCACCCTCTGTGGTATCTGAAGGATGTGACTAAATCCATCCGATGGTGTGGCAGATAGAAAGATAATAGGTTTCTATTATCAAAATTGGGAAACTTGGGTTGAATTTTTGTAACCCAACCTGTATAAACTAAAAGGCTTATATTCAGATTGTGGGAAAGGACACATGTCTGACACATTACCTTGTTTGATTTTTCTGGTTATTCCAGCTGCAACAGGATGAATTATTGCTTTCATAAAAAGGGTGAATTCTCAAAGTCCTATTTTTTTTTACCTTCCCCCCCGCAGATTGGAGAAAACCAAGTCCCTGGCCCAGCAGCTGTCAAGGGAGGCCACTCAAACTGACATTGAAGCGGATAGGTCTTATCAACATAGTCTCCGCCTCCTGGATTCAGTGTCCCAGCTTCAGGGAGTCAATGACCAGTCCTTTCAGGTGACGGCATCTGGCCTGTGTGCTTGATGTACAGAAGAAGGGCCATAGATGCTTTCTTCTCTGCAAGACTTTCTCCCTGTTAGCCTTTCTTGCTTTAGAGTAGGAGGAGTATTTAGCCTCCTTATTATCCATGTCCTTGTTCTTAAACCTCCATACTAGTCTCTGGAAAGGCCTTGGCCCATCCTGAACCTATTAGTGGTTGTAAGTTTTATATCTCTTCCCTGGTTTATGGGACTGTTGAAAACTGTGGGAAATTATTATAAAGTTTTATGTTTACACTTGGGTCAACTCATAGTACATCTCTATGTATAACCACTTAGAAATCTTTTGTTCTCAAAAGTTTTGCTTTGTTTCTGCCTTCAATTCCCTTAACTATTCAAACTTATTAAATTAAGAAGATTCAGATTGTTACCTACAGCAAAAAACACTCATTCCCATGGACATATGTTCCCATGGAACATATAAACTAACATGTAAAATTTTGAAAAAGAAAAAAGAAGAGAGACAAAGTCTATTTGACACTTAGGGGACCTGCCACCTGACTTTCATTGGATACACTGCCTCATTTCTGTTAGGCTTTGGGCCTGGATAGCTAGTGACTATTTTCTTGGCTTCTTAAGCCTGTTGCTGTTCTTAAACAGTGATGCCAGGTCTTGAGAAGGCCAGTGCGGTAACTGGTGAGCAGAGAGTCAGACTCACGCATTTCTTTGGCTCACAGGTGGAAGCAAAGAGGATCAAACAAAAAGCTGATTCTCTTTCAAGCCTGGTGACCAGGCATATGGATGAGTTCAAGCGTGTGCATGGTAATCTGGGAAACTGGGAAGAAGAAACACAGCAGCTCTTACTGAATGGAAAGAATGGGAGACAGGTATCCTTTGTTAATTTGTTCATTCAATAAACATGCATTAAATGCCTACCATGTGAATCAATATGGCAAGAAGAACCATCAAAAGCTCTCAGAAGGTCACAGTGCCACTGCTTATAGAGGAAGTAACTGAGAGGCAGAGATCTTGATGTGATTAGCGCAGCTACACCCACTGAGTCAGCCCTCAAACCTAGGGAGAGGTCCCTGGCCTCTTAGGTTTAATTTTGGTCTAACTCTTGTCTACGAGCTTGGCTTCAGGAAGTATCTAGAGTTTAAAATTACGATTTGCAAAACTATTCCGGTACCTGATGGTGGACTAGAGTTTGAGACTGTTCTTTATACGGGATGTGTTGTTGACTTATAAAATTTGCTCTTTCCCAGATTTTAAAGGAGTTTGCTGCAGCACCCCTAGACTTTATGGTGAATCACCAGGAAGAGAAATGTATCAGAGTGATTTTGTTAGCAGGAATGTACTTTCTCTAATCTTGTTCTGTCTACCTATTTACAGAAATCAGATCAGCTGCTTTCCCGGGTCAATCTTGCTAAAAGCAGAGCACAAGAGGCACTAAGTATGGGCAATGCCACCTTTTATGAAGTTGAGAGCATCCTAAAGAATCTCAGAGGTTAGTATTTCATGGTTCAAGTCACTTTTAAAGTGACAACTTTCCACACCCCCATCCCCAGTCAGTAATGACACTCTTTCGGAGAATTTTTCTATAAAACATCAACCACTCTCACTTATTTGTAAGTTTGCTGTCATCGTCATGACATTTTTTTTTCTTTTCTTCATGTCAGAGTTTGACCTGCAGGTTGGAGACAGAAAAGCAGAAGCTGAAGAGGCCATGAAGAGACTCTCGTACATCAGCCAGAAGGTCGCAGACGCCAGTGACAAGACCCGACAAGCAGAGACAGCCCTGGGCAGCGCTGCCGCCGACGCCCAGCGGGCAGAGAAGGCGGCGCGGGAGGCCCTGCAGATCTCCAGTGAGATCGAACAGGTAGAGAGACATCGAGATGCGGGTCGGTGCAAGTAGCCCCAAACGAGGGTGGTGTGGAAGGAGGGAGAGTGCTGGACCCATTGACCCGTGGAACTCAGAGTCCTGTTGTGGCCCACGTGAGCTCCACAGCCACATGGCTGCCTAGTCTGTGACTCATGAGCTGTAACTGAGTGCTGGAGCCCCCATTTTCATCTCCCTTTTGGACAACACCATGAGAAAAACCATCTAAGATGATTTTTTATGTAGACTATTGTATTACTTCCCAGGGCTGCTATAACAAAGCACCACAAACGGGGTGGCTTCAAAAAACAGAAATTTATTCTCTCGTAGTTCTGCAGGCTGGAAGTCCAAAAGCAGGGTGTCGGCAGGGCTGGGCTCCCCCGGAGACTGGGTAGAAGCCTTCCTTGCCTGTTCCCAGCCTCTGGTGGCGGTCGTCAGTCCTTGGTGTGCCTTGGTTTGCAGCTGCATCACTCTAGCCTCTGCTTTTGTCGTCACATGGTGTCATTCTCCCTGGATGTCTCCATCTCTTCTTAGAAGGACACCAGTCATATCGGATGAGGGGCCCAACCTGCTCCAGTATGATCTCGTTGTACCTAATTACATATGCAGCAACTCTCTGTCTAAATAAGGTCATATTCTTAGGGCTTCAACATACCTTTTAGGGGGATACAATTCAACCTGTAACAACAATCATCAATGTTTTGATTCTAGATTATGAAATTCTGGAGTTCTAAATCCTCTGCCCCAGTCTATGTCCTATGTCTAAGTTCCATTTATTCATTTTGTTCTTTCTTTCCATAATGTGCTAGCAATGTGCGTGGTGCTGGGGGTACAGAGATAAGAAAGACCTAATCCCTCTCCTCAAGGAGCGTTCAGTGCCAAGGGGGGAGACAGGCAAGCTACACTTACAATCCACATGTTAAATGCTACAATAGAAGGATGCATCTCAGCTGGAAGGGAGCTTCTTAGCTCTCAATTAAACACGACTTCTAGAAAGCTTGTGCACCTCTAAAAAGCCCATGGTGAACTCTTGGTATCTGGACTATTTGGCCTCACCTTTAGACCACTTGGTAACTTGCAAAAATGATTTGTAATTTTAAGTCCCTTAAGGGTTGAGACCAATTTCATGTGTCTGTCTACATAACAGCTTTTAGCATAGAGACACCTGCAATTTGGTGCTTAATAATAGCTTATTGATAAAGATATTGATAAATTCTGTCCTTACAAAACCAAAAGTTTATTAACAGTGCTGTAGCCCATTCATTCTCTGCGTTCCAAACTCAACTGTCTCAGGGATCAATCCTAGTAAAGTCATTCAAAAGACCACAGCAGCGAAGGAACATGACAGAGAATGATGTGAGCTTTTTGTCCTCTGGGTTTTCTCAAAGCGTTCCTAATTGTGTTCAACATTTAGTGAGCATTGAACTGAGAGGGAAACAGGATCTCAGGGCTGACACCCCTAATCCCCAGAGACATACCACGATTAGCTTGTTTGAGGCAGAGCTTGGGGAAGGGTGTGGCCCTGAGTCTGACCTTCTCATTGTTCATCTAACTGACACCACCAGGGCCTGACTGCAGCTGTATTTTTTCTGCTGTTGTCTTTGGGATGTTTTTGTGCCTCATCCCTCTCTCTCCTTCCGTCCCTGGCTCCTTTTCTTCTCCCAGGAGATAGGGAGTCTGAACTTGGAAGCCAATGTGACAGCAGATGGAGCCTTGGCCATGGAAAAGGGACTAGCCACTTTGAAGAGCGAGATGAGGGAAGTGGAAGGAGAGCTGGCAAGGAAGGAGCTGGAGTTTGACATGGACATGGACGCAGTGCAGATGGTGAGTCCCCGTCGCTTTCTACAGGAGATGCCTTTAAACCTGCCAATGTAGAAAATACCTTTTCAAAGCCAATTTGTGCTTTTTTTTCGCTCAGGTGATTACCGAAGCCCAGAGAGTTGATACGAGAGCCAAGAATGCTGGAGTTACGATCCAAGATACACTCAACGCATTGGATGGCATCCTCCACCTAATGGGTATGTGGAGTGTCCACAACCTTCCAGCCCCATGCTCCAGGGCTTTCCCCCAGAAGACTCACTACACCTGGCCCCCATGAATGGGAATTTCAGCTTTTCTTAACGATAGCAGGAGATTTGGTGTGTTTCCAGGCCCAGATACTTTGGGGAGGTTACTTTACATTTTCTGGACTCCGTTTTACCATGTTTAAGATGGGTCACTGGGCACCAATTGCAGCTGGGGGTGGAGGTCTGTGGGTCAAAGAACTGGGCGTATTCAAGAAACTTACCAGAAGACTGGACAGCTTGAGTGTCCCACTACGGAGTCTGGCCTTGATCGTGAGAAACCAGTGGACAGTTTTAAGCAGAGGAATAAATTCATCAGTATATATTTCAGAAAGATCACTAGGGTAGCTGAGTTGAGGAGAACTTTATTAAAGCAGGATTAGACAGAAGGCAGGTTGAGACCACTTAGGATGTTATTGAAATAATCAAGGGGAAAGGGGACAGGAGCCTGCTCTAAGGCAGTAGAGTAGTGATAGGAAAGTTGTGAACGATTCTTCCAGGCCGTGAGGTCAAAAATCACTTGCTGGCCAGGCTCAATAACTCATGCTTATAATCCTAGCACTTTGGGAAGCCAAGGAGGGAGGACTGCTTTAGGTCAGGAGTTCAAGACCAGCCAGAGTAAGAGTGAGACCCCATCTCTACATAAAATAAAAAATGAGCTGGGTGTGGTGGTACATGGCTGTAGTCCCATCTTCTAGGGAAACTGAGGCAAAAGGATCCCTTGAGCCCAGGAGTTTGAGGTTGCAGTGAGCTATGATGATTCCACTGTACTCTAGCCAGGGCAACAGAGTGAGACTGTGTCTCAAAAAAAAAAAAAAAAAATCACTTGCTGTTTGTTCCTTCCCAAACCAAAGAGATATCTTTATGTAACCAGTTGGGGAAACGAGCTACCTGGGTAGATAACCCAGAGGAAATGTGGTCCACAAGATATTACAAAATTTTAGGATAAAATAAATTTGATGGTGCAGTGTGGCAGAGAATCAGGTTTCTCCAGAGTCCCTCCCACAAGAACACTGATGTTAATTAAAATTCTGGATTTAGGTAGAGCTGATATCAAACCCTCCTTCGGCCTGTTTTATTGAGCTTAGACTACAGCATATGTGGGACTAGGGATTCGCTCACAGATTCCAGCAACATTCAGGAAAAGGCTTGGCTCTACTTTTCCAGTTCAGTAGGACAACTTTAAAACCGGATTTTCCTGTGGAGTGTCATTACCCTGAGAGTCCAATATTGTCTGTGTCTTTATACTCATGGGTCTGCTTTGTGACCTAATAAGCCCCAAAGAGAAAAATACCCTCTAAGGATGAAAAAAAAACCTCCCCAGTTGAGACTTTAGCAACATTAGTGTTCTTAAAAAAGGTCATGAAACTAATGGGCCTTCAAAGGGAATGTGAGAGTGTAGAAAGGTTAGAGGAGGGAGCTAGTAAACATTTACTATATGTCAGGTACTATGGCAGGTGTCTTCATGATATAATGTCATTTAAGTGTTATAAAAGTCCTGTGAGATGGTTTTTATTATTTTCATTATTTTATTTCACAAAGGAAAGAACTGAGGCTTAGAGAGATGAATAATACCCCGCAGGTCACATAATCGTCATGCAGGCGAGATCCAAACTGAGGTCTTTCTGTCTCCAATGCTCCTGTTCTCTTCTAAAAGCTCACGCCACCTCCACGCAGACATGGCTGTTTTGTTCCCAAGCTTATTTAACTTTCTGTGCATGTCATAGAACCCTAAATTCTTGAATTCTTCTCTACCCCTGGGTGAAGGACAGATCCATTGGATCCACTTTTTTTGTTACAGTGTTGTTTCTACTCTGTGTGCTGTCTTGAGTCCTGGAACAGTAACAGATTCATTGTTCTGGGTATAATAAATGTATACAGTCAGATACTGCCTATCACTGCAGTGCAGATATGTGAGGCAACTTAACCTTGAGTTTGAGTTGACCAAGAGCCACTCAAACCTATTTGAACTAAGCGGGCCTGACCACACACCCTTTATTAGTTTTAGATAGTTTATGGGTAAAACATACCTGAACAAATGTGATTACATTTTATATTGGAAATAGTATCTAGCCAGATTCCCATGGTTTCAGGCCAGAATGAAGTCTTACATCATTTTCTAACAGCTGGAATCCATCCCCTAAAGAGCAAAGCATACCGTGGCCTCTATAAACCCTGAAGCTCGCCAGTTTCTAAAGGTCTCCTAATAGAAAACAGCAAGATATTTCCTAAGGGTGATTCAGAAAGCATACTTTGGAGTTGATTCTGATCCTAGGGGTGATCTGTTTTAGTCAGACACTTTGGATAGTGCTCAGTCCGCTATGACCTTCAGTCTTCGTCTTTTTAGAGCATAAACTATTGACCCTAACAGGAAAGGAGAAATCAGAACTTGATATTGCTGAGTTATAGAGCTCAGAGTCTTGAACTGAGTTGTTCATAGCCCAGTAACCAGGCTAGTGCTCTTAGAGCATTTTCTAGATTGTTTCTCATTTAAAATAAGCCTTTTAAATTCGGGACATACTATTTTCTCTGGGCAAGTAGAAACAAGAATTAGTTAGGGGTACAGAAGGGTACATATGTGTTCAAGGAGATCTAACCACAGTTTTTCTCTGTTAACTCTTGTCCCTAAAATAGACAGGCCTGGCAGTGTGGATGAAGAGGGGCTGATCTTACTGGAGCAAAACCTTTTCCGAGCCAAGACCCAGATCAACAGCCAACTGCGGCCCTTGATGTCAGAGCTGGAAGAGAGGGCGCGCCGGCAAAGGGGCCATCTCCGTGTGCTGGAAACAAGCATAGATGGGATTCTGGCTGATGTGAAGAACCTGGAGAACATTAGGGACAACCTGCCCCCAGGATGCTACAATACTCAGGCTCTTGAGCAACAGTGAAGCTGCCAGAGAGGTTTCTCAACTGAGGTTCTTAGGATATGGACCTCAGGGCTCGGGAGCCATCTCATGTGGGTGGGGTGGGATGGGGACATTTGAACATGTTCAATGGGTGTGTTCAGGTCAACTGAATCTGACCCCATCCTTGAGATTGTGGCCAGGTGGATGTCAGCAATGAAGTAGATAGCACTGGGCGTGAGACCGACCAAGGACCTGGACCCCAAAGAGTGGACCGGATGGAAGGACAAACTGCATGGGCAGATGTTTGACTCAGAATAGTCATAAACGGAGTCCTGGAATTTGGACAAGTGCTGCTGGGTTATAGTCAGCTTATTCTTTGAGTAATGTGACTAAAGGGAAAATTGTTGACTTTGTCCAGAATATAAAATTCTTCCTAATGTCAGAACAAAGAGTGATATGCAGTCACACTGTGGCCAGTAAAACACTATTGCTTCATATCAACCACTGCAAGCTTCTTGCTGGTCAGAGTTCCTCCTCCTTCCCACTGGGACGGGACTACATATTCCACTTTCAAGCTGGAAGAAGTGAGCAGTGGAGGGAGGGGCCGTAAGGCAGGCCCACTGGGGCAATGGTGCCGGCTGGTGCTCTCCACCTTTGAGTCTGGCCCTGGAATGATAGCCTTTCTCTTAATGATGCCATGGCAGCTTAGGAAATGCTTTGATAAAAATGCAGTCTCTACCAGCACAGCAAACATTCGAAGGTATTTACTTTTGGGTTTCAAAAGTGATAGAAAACTGGCCTGGGCATTGAAAGAAGTGAAATTATCTGGAAGACTTATTAGTCCTAATTCAATCCCACTTTTCAACACTAAAAATTTTATGCATCTACGTGTTTTCTTTTATATTCTCTCTCTCTCTCTCTCTCCTTCCCTCTATAGCAGAGAATGTTCCTACCCACGCTTGAGCTGGGTAGAATCCATCCTTCCATCCATTCTTCTAGCATATATTTATTGAGCACCTATTGTATGCCAGGGGCTGGCAGTACAGTGCTGACATAGTCTCTGCCCTCATAGAGTTGATTGTCTAGTGAAGAAGACAAACATTTTTAAAAAATAAAGTTAAACCTAGAAACCTTGTTCATCACAAGTGGTATTTATTGCAATAACTCCTTGCTTTGCAACCTCTTTGCTCAACAGAACATATGTTGCAAGACCCTCCCATGGGGGCACTTGAGCTTTGGCAAAGCTGAGAGAGCTCGGGGTTGTACACACTCCGTTGCATTCCAGCTGTCACTCTGGCTCTTTCCACAGCTGATTGCAACAGACTGTTGAGTCACGGCAACACCAGTGGGAATTGCCGACCAGAGGCACTTCCACCTTGGCTCAGAAGACGTCGTGCTGCCTCCCTTCCACATTTCCTTGGCTTTTCATGGACGTGTTTTAAAATAAAGAGCAATTGTTAGACTCCTGGGGTTAGTTTCTGATTTACTAAACTCTAACCCTAAGGTAGAAGTACCAAAGCAATGGAAGTGGAAATACCACAGAAATGGCAATGGGTCCTACAGTTAACACCTTCAACTCCTATGTCTGAGCATCTTATTTTGCCCTTTCCAACCACGAGAGCACTTTGTGAGATATAACTGATGCTGCCTCCTAAGCATGAAGATTTATTTCTGGAACAAACCAAGCTGGGTGGAGGGTAGAGTTGATATTCTTGTTTTTTTCCATCAGCTATAAAATAAAGGTAAAATCAGTAGCTTGTGGTACATATGTCATACCTCTAAATAAATTAAAATATAATAAATGAAGATCCCAACTGGGCCATCTACCCAAGTGGCTGAGGAAAGGATTCTGCTTCTGTCCACACTGACCCCAAATTCTGATAGGTCTGACCATTTTGCTTTGTCTTCTGTGGAAGTGAATTTATAATCCTGTCTTGGCATACTCAATCACATATCCTACAGACCTCTAACTGTAATTAACAACTAGTGCCCAGAAAATGTATGTGTATTAATTAAAGTAGATAAGCTTATATATCACAAAGACCTAAAAATATTCAATAACCCAAACAGTAGACTTTTCCCCCCTTGATCCTATAACAGACTGGGTGGGGAACAGGATGGCAAGGTGGCCCTCTGTATAGTCGTTTCAGAGGCCCTGCCATTTGCAACATGTGACTTGTAAGGCTGCCTGGGGTAGAGGGAGGAGTCGTCCACATTCCAGCTGGGTAGAAAGGGAAACCCCATGGAGGAAGGAGACTGATGGGAGAGCCTCACATTCCACAATCCAGTATTATGACCACACCTAATTTGCAAGGGGTCTGGGAGGTGTAGTGTCTTAGTGGAAAGCCACTTCTCAGTGACACTTCTACAGTATGAAGGGGGAGGATGCATTGCTGGTGTACGGCTATCTGTCTTTGCTGAGTATGGGATTAGACTACATATGCTAGGGAACTTGGTAAGGGATCCCATTAGTTAACGACCATAGTACATTCAATAATAAAAGGATTCCTCATGGATAGGTTGTTAAGAAAGTCATAAGACTATCTTCCCTGACAAATAGGAGATGATACCTGAGTAGAGATGGGGAAAAGTGACTCATGGGACTCCCTCGGTATAGAAATGATTCCCTCATTTCTGATCTGACAAATTGTCCCTAAGGAGGGAGAAGGGGATGTAGCTCAGAGATAGTTTACCCAAACCTAGCCTCCTGTTGCCTGTCCTTGACCTGACACTGCCAAGTTAAGGGAGGTTTCCTTCTGATTTCTTGTTGGTATTTGTAATTTGTAGTGAAAGCCTTCTTGTCCTCCGAGAGTTTTCTGATTAATTATGCTGTTGGTAGCCTATTACACACATCATCTACTTTGACTCGTAGGGATTTCTGTTTGGACAGAGGGGTAGAAATAAAGCTGCCGTTAGACTATAACTTTGTAGCAGCTGCAATTCTGATCTTACTCCAGGATGTGGTTTCTTTTCAGTACTCTCGGAAGGCTGGAGAAAAGGGTAAGAAGATTGTACTGTCCAATGTTTGGAACAAGTCTCAAGGACCAGGAATATGTTTACCATGTCTTCTTTTAATGTTTTCCATGGTCATGGGAATGTTACGGATTCTTGCTGTGGTTCAATTTTCCTACTTGGAAAACATATTTCTCTCTGCTTTCTTTATACTATTGGCTACATGGAACTTCCTATGAAATCCCAAGATCTGAAGCTTCTAATGAGTCATAAGGGAAGAAATGTGTATGTACATGTATGTTAATTCATATTTAGTATATATGTTTTATAAGTTAGCAAACTAAACCAGTGTTTATACTCCATTTTAAACAAGCTGTCATCATTACTCACTCTCGGGACAGAAGGAAAAAAGCAGTGTTTAGCTTTGTGAACAAAATTGCAAACATAAACACAAGTAATCAAATTACAAGTGTATCAAACATCATTGTGATATGCCACGAAATCCACATGGATACACACAAAGCTGACTAGCTCAAATTTAAACAGAAAAAACAACAACAAAGAACTCTAAGGACCAAATGATTTAAAAAGAAAAAACTAATCTAACAAATAAGCAACTAACCTTTAAATGAGCTGGCCTAACAGAGAATTACTATTTCACCTTCTGAATCACAACTGATGACTAGCTAACAACAATCATCATTTAGACCTTACTCAATACAGGATGTATGTTATAACTAAAGATGAAATAAGAACTAATAATCACAGCAGGATTGAAACATTAACAAATTATTCATTTTTGCTTGTTTACATTGCCAAAACAAATTGTAAGTGTAACAATCGCTGTTTTCATTAAGATCTTTCATGCCAAAAAGGTAGTTTTTAATTTTCACAAATATATTTTTATTTCAGAAAGTACTAATTTCATTAAAGAGCCAACGTTAACAAAAAATGAACTATGCAGACTAGTCAGGATCTAAGATTTAATTTTTTAAAACTCAGAAAATGTAGGCACAATTTACAAATTTGCTAATTATTCTTCCCCTTATAATCCTCGGTGTGCTGTATAAACTTTTATATTACACATGGGGCATGAGCTGAACCAGGCAGAAAAATCTCCTGTTCTAAGTACCTTTTTACAACTGTTGTCTCCTGTAAAGACTATGAAGAAAAAGTGATTAATTCTGCAACTCACAGAGAAGGTTCTAGACTGAGACACCAGACTCTTAGTAGCATTGTCTTATTTATTAACATAATCAAAGCATTTTGCTGTTAAACTCTTGTCCATGACTATCCTAGCAACAAAATTTTACTCAAAATATTTCACTGTGAAATGGTATTGCAACTTGAATATAGTTTTTATTAATGAATTGATCTCCATAAAGCAAATCTTATTCTTAAAATGGCAGATTATATGACCAAAAAGTGATTCAAAAAAAGCTTCCCCCTCCCCATGCCAACCCTCAAGATCACGTGGCTCAAGCTGAACTCTCAGCCCCGGGACTAGACTGAAGGTGGAGGGGAGAAGCTGGAACTCATTCCCAACTAACCAGAGCAGGCTAACAGGACACACCAAACTCACACTACCAAGAAACCACATGAAGAGTCGCGTTTACTGGGCGGCTACAGGAAGGTGCAGCCCGGATGAACCTGATAGAGCACTTTCGTCATCATTACTACAATACCATTCCTAAGGTGTCCTATTGTAGGAGCTACAAACGTCCCTGTTTCCATCCTTCCCATCTCACCTGTTGGCCCTCCTGCAGTAAGTAGCCTAGGGAGAGATCCTGAGCTTTTCATAGTCTACTGTTTTATTTTTGCATTACTGTTTTGATGAGTAAAATAGAATAACATGCTTCTCTCTCTTTGTCCCCTACAAGTGTGTGTGTGTATCACTTTGGGGAGAGTAGATCTGGGCTGTTAAAGTACAAGTCATTGCTCCCTGCCATGCTTTGCCTTTTGCTGTCGTTTGATTATTGAGTCTTGATTTCTACTGAATTCAAACAGCAAGTTCTTTAGTCCTTTCTGAGAAGCTGGAGCTTGAAACTAGAGAACGCTGGGGAAAGGCTGGACGAACTGAGTCGGGAAGAACGGCGTCGCTAGAGGCTCTAGCTCTGGGTTTCAGGCACTTCAATAAGAGACTTTCCTCCCCTGTTCCTAGGTACATTCAAGGCAAATGAAAGCAGAAGGCCCTCGAGGCTACCTGGGATGGGGCGTGTGTGACTGAGGTACCCACTAGCAGCACAGACTTCCCGGTCCCTTAGACCGTTCCCTAAGGAGAGAGTCATTAACACAAGGAGTTTCCTCCTGCCTGTTCTTACATTAGCCACTTGCAGTCAAATGGGAGGGACTTTTTTAGTGGTAGGTAGGAAATGAGGCTCCAGACCCCTCTGGACACTGCCATTCCAGTCCCTACCTTTCTCCCAACCTCTGAGCCATGCCAGTCTGGGCTTGGCCTTTGTAGGAAGGAGCAGGCAAAGTCAGGCCCTAGAGGTTACCCTGTTGACACCTGGGGCACCACTTAAGACTCTGAATCATCGTTCCGGTGTTGGCTGTGGCTGAGTCGCAGTCACAGTGTCCTGCCCTGGACTCCGAGAGGTGCTCTGACCTTCCCCCGACAAATGAAGAGTAGGGTAGGGTGGGGCATGGATGATTCTACCCAAAAAGGGATTTAGATTCCTTTTATTGAAAGAAAGCTGTTTTTAATACAACCCCTGTGATCCACCAAGATGAGATCTGCCCCATTTCTTTCCCAGAAATCTACTCGTATTGAGCCTGTTCTTTTTCTCAGCTCTTCTCACGTTCCCTTCCCTCTCCCACACGCCTTCCCACCTCGCACTGAGCGTGCAGAGCCAGCCCGGGTCCTTTTCATGGGCTGGAGACCAACTGGGGCTTGACCAGAGTCCAGCAGAGTGACAGAGAAACAAAGGAAGTCAAGTCTTTCTCAGATCTGCTCATGTGGATCCTATACACTCTATCCATGACTCCAGATCCTTGAAAAAGCCGTGTTTCCCCAGGGAACACAGCCCTGTTTTCCTTTGTCTCATTTCCTGGTTTATGATGGTTTTGCCTGCACAAAGCTTTTGCCTTCTTTGTTTCTCCAGCAATAATATCATCCTGAGCACTTTCTGGATCTTCCTTAGCCTTCCCCAGAGCCATCTTTTCTTGGATTCAGAGGGTCAGTTTCTGAGATTTCCTCCAAACTGTTGAGATCTCCTGATTTCTGAGGGAAACCTAGCTATGGTCATCCTCCCCGGGACTGGCATGAGCAGACCATGTATGGGAAACGCCTGGGACAGACATCATTTACAGTGAGGCTGGGGAAGAGTAGAGATCACATGTGCCCCTGGTCAGCCTATAGGGGAGTGGCAGGGCAGAGGCCACATGGCATAATGGCCTGAGAGCAGGGAGACGATGCCCTCTTGTCAGGCCCTACACTTGCCATGTGTCCTTAGACCAGCCATTGAATCCAACAGACCTCTGCTCCCTCACCTTTAAAGGGGAGTGTTAGATCAACTGCACTCTAAAATTTTTTTCAGTTAATTATTTCATGATCTTTAGTTAAACACTGAGACCCAAGAATAAGATCTTCCTTTCTTCCTCTGAAGATTATTTCCATAATCTAAGAAGAATAACACCCCCTCTGGCTGCTACTCTGCCATGTTCTTGTGTTGAATCCAATTCCTTTTCCTGGAGACAAGAGGAGGCTGGTGCAGGTGTGACATGCGTGGTAAGGAACATTGTCCCTGGTTTGCGTCCCATCTGGCCCCTCCTGTGCTACAGCTGGCACTCAATTTGGATAAAAGTATCCTAACACTTGGGGACAATTCCTCAAAGACAACCAGAAACCCAAAAGCCAGGGACTGGATGAGAGACAACAAAACACAAGAGAGTAATTTCCTTATGGCTCTCCAAGGAGGACATGAGTGAGGCCTTAACAACCAGAACAAAACCTGTCAAACTGTCTCCAGGAGCAGAGAGGAAGGTAGGAAATTGGGGAAAAATGGGGTGAAACGGATTAGTGGCTCTTAACCCATCCAAGATCTTTCTGCTGGGAACCCACTCCCTGGTCAGGCAGATTTCCTCAAGCGGTTCCTGGCTGCAGGGCTCTGCAGGAGCCGTGACCAGCCCCAGAAGCAAGGCCAAGGCACCGCTCCTCAGGAAGGAACCACCTCAGGCACGGCCTGTGTCATGCAGCTAGAGAGAGGCAAGAACCAGCAAATCCCAGCAGGGTAACAAATTGCTTTCTCCTAGGTCATCCCAAACTTACATCATGACAGAGACATTTCCCAGCCAAACAGGCAGTAACTAATTTCAATTAGCAAAGATCTCTAGGGTTGAGTGAATTCCTAGCATGTTTTGTTTTGTTTTTTAAGAAATGACTGCGTTGTCAGGATTTGGCCTTGCCTGTGTGATTCTTCTCAGATGCAGGAATGTGGCTGAGCACGGCTTCTGCTGGCTGAGACGGTGATCTGAGGGTTCCTGGGAAGTGCCTGGGCTGGTGGGGAATACACACCGTGCCATCAGCCACCGCCCACAGTAGTCAATGAACAGGTGCCACCAGGAAATGAGGATGAACTGGCTCTGTGTGGCCACAGGACAGTGCATGAGTAAAATGGTCTTTGGGAACAAAGGAAATGGACTCAATTCTTCTGAGAAACTCTACTATTCCCTGACTTGCCTCCCAGGTTTCAGAACCTGAGAATCTCACTCCTGACCAAAGGCTGCTGCTGCTGCTATGTGAGAGAGAGTGTGTGTGTGTGTGTGTGTGTGTGTGTGGTGTGTTGGAGAAGTGGAGGTGGCTTGGCCTTCTCTCTTGGGTGTGGCCCTCATGCACTTACTGAGTGCTAAGGCTGGCTACAATGTCCCGTCAAAAGGGAAATGATACCACAGGAGTGCAACAAGACTACAAACATAAAGAACCATGGACACTGATTTCATCCAAGTTCTATGAGGAGTGAACAAAGAAAAATAAATAAATAAAAAGAAAGAAAAGAAAAATAGCCCTTTGTAGTAAAGGGCATGCTGGGAAGGCAAGAGCCAGAGCCACCTCCCCAGAGCATGCTGGGAGGATGGGCACCAGGGCCGCCTCCCCAGAGCATGCTGGGAGGATGGGCACCAGGGCCGCCTCCCCAGAGCATGCTGGGAGGATGGGCACCAGGCTGCCTCCCCAGAGCATGCTGGGAGGATGGGCGCCAGAGCCGCCTCTCTAGAGCATGCTGGGAGACAGACACCAGTACATCTCCAAGGACTGCACTTCCCTCAACTCCCACCCCTGTTCCCTCACCCACCCCCACCCTGGAGACTAGAGGAAAGTTTGTCCAAAGATGACTGAGGAGTAGGGAATGCTGTGGTTCTCTGCAGGTCCCCCACACTGTGGGGGCTTAAGTCAGCAAGTGGGAGAACAGTCAAGATGAGGAGATGGAGAAACAGAGGCAAGAGAGAAACAGGGAGACTGACAGAGACTGGAGGGCCAGTGTGTTGGCAGAGGACGAGCGGAGAGTGGAACAGAGGGCTGTGTGGCTGTTAGCCGGAGGCGTTGATGTACAGCTGGCTCTTGAGGATGTAGTCGATGACCGGCTGGGACAGGTAATCCACGACATGGCCGTCCCCATGCTGCAGGGCTAGCCTGCACAAGAAGAGAGGTCATCAGATACACACCCATACCTGAAGCAAGCCAGGAAGCCTGGTCTGACCTCTGTCTTTCGGAGAAGGGGTATATCGGTGTGTTCCTAGCATCCCATTACGCGCCTGTGCTTAGGTTGAGTAAAGGTATCTGCGTTAGAAGAAGCCCTCTTCCTCCCACAGTTCCTCCCCAACCCTGGTGACACCATTTATCCTGGCTCTACCACTTTCTAGCTAAGAGACCTCAGGCAAGTCATTTAAGCCCTCTGTTCTTCAGTTTTCTCTTCTGTAAAATGAGGGTACTATTTGGGCCAATAGCATTCATTTATTAACAGGATTAAATGAGTCATTAGGCAAAGCACTTAGAATAGCACCAAGCACACAGTTGGCATCTTAAGGTATAAACTATTCTTTTTTGTTAAATAAATTTTATAGTGTATATTTAAGGTATACAATCTGATGTTATAAGATACATATATAGTGTAATTGTTACTAGAGTGGAACAAATTAATATATCTATCATCTTAGTTACCCACTTTTTCCCCTTGTGGCAAAAACAGCTATAATCTGCTCCTTTAGCAAAACTCCTGAATACATACACTGTTATTAACTATAGTCCTCCTGTTGTACATTAGATCTTTCTACTTGTTCATTCTACGTATTTGCTACTTGGTATCCTTTGACCTGCATCTCCCCATCTTCTGTCCTTCTGGCCCCAATGCTGGTTATCACTGTTTTATTCTCTATGTATTTGACCTTTTAAAAAAAAAAAGATGCCACACTATGAGTGGAATGTCTGGCTTATTTCACTTAGCATAATGTCCTCCAAGTCCATCTATGTTATGGCAAATGTCAGGATCTCCTCTTTTGGGGCTGAATATTCCAGTATGTATATCTACGACAGTTTCTTTATCCATTCATTCATTGATAGGCAAACAACCTAGGTTGTTTCCATATTTTGGCTATTGTGAATAATGCTGCAATGAACATGAGAATGCAGATATCTTTATAGGGTGGTGATTTCATTTCCTTTGGGTATATACCCAGAAGAGGGATTGCTGGGTCCTAGGGTAGTTCTATTTTTATTTCTTTAGGAACCTCCATACTATTTTTCATAATGGCTGTACCAGTCTACATTCCCGCCAACAATGCACAAGGGTCCCCTTTTCTCCACATCCTTGCCAACACCTGTTATCTTTTTGATGTTTAGATAGCTATCCTAACAGGTAGAGGTGGTACTCATCATGATTTTAATTTGCATTTCTCTGATAACTAGTGATGTTGAGTACCTTTTCATATATCTGTTGGCAATTTTTATGTCATCTTTGGAGAAATGTCTATTCAAGTCCTTTGTCCATTTTTTAATTGGGTAATATGTTTTCTTGCTATTGAGTTGTGTAAGTTCTTCATAAATCTTGGATATTAGCCGCTTACCTGATACATGGTTTGCAAATATTTTTTCATAATCTGTAGGTTGCCTCATTTCATTGATTGATTTCTTTGCTGTGCAGAAGCTTTTTAGTATGATGTGATCCCATTTATTTATTTTTGTTTTTATAGCCTGAGTTTTTGGTGTGATAGCCAGGAAATAATGGCTAAAGCCAATGTTGAGGAGCTTTTCCCCTGTTTTCTTCCAGGAATTTTATGGTTTCAGATCTGATGTTTATGTCTTTTATTTATTTTGAGTTTGTTTTTGTGTATCATAAGATAAGGTCCAATTTCATTCTTTTGCACGTGGAAATTCAGTTTTCTCAGAACCATTTATTGAAGATACTCCTTTCCCTAATGTGTCTTTTTGGTGGCTTTGTCAAAAATTAATCAACTATATATGTTTGAATTTATTTCTGGGTTCTCTACTCTGTTCCCCTGTTCTGGTGGGTTTTGTTTGTTTGTTTGTTTTCCAGTACTATACTGGTTTGATTATTATAGCTTTGTAATATAATTTTAAATCAGAAAGTATGATACTACCAACTTTGGGGTTTTTTTGGTTCCCACCCCCCTTTAGAATTGCTTTGGCCAGGGGTGGGGAACTTTTTCATGTTGGGAGGTTGTATTAATTTAGCTGTAATCAAATGAGGCCAAATTCAAGAAACTTCAATTAGATATACTTTAAAATGTACATTATTTTGTAAAAATCTAACTACTGTGTACTTAATAATTTCAAAAAATGAACACCATTTAATTTTAAAGTTAACTAATCTTTTAGTGACTTTGTTGTGTCTGCTTTTTATTGGGAAGCATTTGAATGGTTGGTGGCAGCATGGAGATCCACAGTTTCAGCTGATCCTCTAGGTGGGCATCAGTCATTTGTGACCTTAAGGCCATCTTGATTTGGGTTAGGTAATAGAATATAAATTTGCAGCAATAAGTGGTTGAAAAGCAAGAAAGCATTTTTGGGGCATGTTGCATTTTTCCATATTTCAATTGGATCTTTCTTCGTCTCAAACAATGACTTTAAAATGTCATCTACTGAGAGCTCAATTCCATCTATAGTTCTTTGGGGGCCTTGGTGATATCAACTAGGTGAGGCGGAAATGCTAATTTGAGTGTGATGTCATGATTCTCAAAGTCAGTGAATTCATTGTATTCTCCAACTAATAGGTCTATAAGAGCTGTGCATTCTTTAAATGATTCACATATATCATCCTGCTCATCAATGACCTTTGCTAACTGGGGAGAATGTTCATCTAAAATTTCCTTTTGAAGAAGTGTTTTGAAAAATGATAGCTTTTTTCAAAATGCTTGGAATTTTTGCCAAGTATCATATTATATATAGACTTAGTTTACAAGTCTATATATAATATAGACAGAATATAATAGAAAGAATAGAAAGCAATATTCAAGTCATTTTAAATTGACATGATATCATAGAGAAATGCTGCATTCCTGTAGAAATCTTTATTTTTATTTTTTAATTATATATATATATATATATATATTTTTTTTTTTCAGACAGAGTCTCACTCTGTTGCCCAGGCTAGAGTGCTGTGGCGTCAGCCTAGCTCACAGCAACCTCAAACTCCTGGGCTCAAGCGATCCTTCTGCCTCATCCTCCTGAGTGGTTGGGACTACAGGCATACGCCACCATGCCCAGCTAATTTTTTCTATGTATTTTTAGTTGTCCAGCTAGTTTCTTTCTATTTTTAGTAGAGATGGGGTCTCGCTCTTGTTCAGGCTAGTCTTGAACTCCTGAGCTCAAACGATCCGCCCACCTCAGCCTCCCAGAGTATTAGGATTACAGGCGTGAGCCACAGCGCCCGGCCAGAAATCTTCTTTCAATAATTCACATTGCTAATTCTGTTCTTCATAAAATTTAACTATCTGTTGTTGCAGAGGTAAAATTTTGGCTAAAACCTGTCCCTACAATAGCCAACACACTTTAGAATGATAGGGCAAATGTACACTGAATATCTCATCATTGAACTTTAGCATGTTATAAAACTGATGATGGCCATATTGCATTTGCACAAATATAGTTAACAATACTTATAACTTGTTGCAATGTGTCACTTAAAACAGTAGCTTTAGCACAGAGATTTTGCTGATGCAAGATACAATGAAAAGAAATGAGAGCATCTGGATCTGTTAATACTTTTTTTTTTTAATCTATGCAATAAATAGATTTCCTGTCATGGAAGGTGAACCATCTGTACTATGTGTACTTACTACATTTACCAAATTTAGTACAACTTCATGACATTTATCTTGAAAGTTGTGAAGATATCTATTCCCCGTGTTCTGTCTGCAAGAGTGCCCAAAGCAAGTAACTCTTCGTAGCAAAGAAAATCTTCTGTTATGACCTAAATGAAGTACAAAACCTGAGCCAAATCATTAGTATCAATAGATTCATCCAAAGCAATTGAATACTATATGTATTTTTTTGAAGTATTTCATGAGTTGTTTTGTGAAGGTGAAGGCTAATTCATGCTGCCAATCAGTTATGGTTTTCCTTAAAAGAGGCAGTTGCTTGAACTTCCTACAACTTTGACAATGCATTCTTTCACAATTTCTACATCACTGAATGGCTTCCCTTTTTTTCCAGTATAGAAGCTACTTTATTATAAGTTGCTTCAGTGGCATTATTTCCAGGTCTTATTGTTGCTTGAAAGAATTGTCTTTGCTTTTGCTTTTCATCTTTTAATTTCTGCAATACAATTTTTTGTGCCTCTCCCTCTAATTTAAAATATTTGTGGTCCTTATGAGTGTTATAATGAATTGAATTTCTTTAACGTTGATATTGCAGTATCACAAAGTAAGCGAATCATCTCATCTTTAGTAGAAACAAGATAATATTGCAGTTCCCAATCCTTATTAAAAAATCTATTTTCTTCCTTCAGCATTCTCTTGGTCTTCTTTGACATGATGGGGAGATAATTTTACTTCTTCCTCTCCAATTTTGATAATTTTTATTTCTTTTTCTTGTCTAAATACTCTTGGTAGTACTTCCAATACTATGTTGAATAGAAGTGGTGAGAGTGGACATCCTTGTCTTGTACCAGATCTTAGAGACAAAGCTTTCAGTTTCTCCCCATTGATTATAATGTTAGCTGTGGGTTTTTAAATAAATGGCTTTTATTATGTTGAGGAACTTTCCCTCTATATCTATACTGTTAAACGAGTTTTTGTCAAGAAAGGATATTGACCTTTGTTGAATGCATTATCTGTGTCAATTGATAGGATCACGTGTTCTTTGTCTTTTAGTCTGTTATTGTGATGTATCACATTGATTGATTTGTGTATGTTAAACCAGTCTTGCATGCGACTGATATTTCCTACTTGATCAGATGTATAATCTTTTTGATATGTTGTTGAATTTTTCCTTAAGAGACAAGGTCTTGCTATGTTGCTTAGGCTGGATTTGAACTTCTGGGCTCAAGCCGTCCTCCTACCAAGGCCTCCCAAGTAGCTGGGACTATAGGCAGATACCACTGCTAATATTTTATTGAGGCTTTTTGCATCAATGTTCATCAGAGATATTGGCCTATAGTTTTCCTTTCTTGCGGTGTCTTTGTCTGGCTTAGATATCAAGGTAATGCTGACTTTATAAGATAAGATATGTTAGGATGTCGTCCTTCCAGCTCTATTTTTTGGAAGAGTTTAAGAAGTACTAGTATTAATTCTTCTTGGAAAGTTTGGTAGAATTCAGCAGTGAAGCCATCTGGTTCTGGGCTTTTCTTTGTCGAGAGGTTTTTAATTACTACATCAATCTTTTTGTTTGTTATTGGTATGTTGAGTCTTTTTATTTCTTCCTGATTCAATGTTGGAAGATTTTTTTTTGTTAGGAATTTATCCATTTCCTCTAGGTCATCAAACTCGTTGGCATATAATTATTCATAATAGTTTTGTATGATGTTTTTTATTTCTGAGGCATCTGTAGTAATGTCTCCACTTTCACTGCTGATTTTATATTAATATATTTGAGACTTCTTTTTTTCTTAGTCTAAATAAGGGCTTATCAATCTTGTTTATTTTTTCAAAAAACCAACTCCTACTTTTATTAATTTTTCCTATGATTTTTCTATTCTCTATTTGCTTTATTTTTGTTTTGGTCTGTGTTATTGCCTTCCTTCTGCTAACTTTGGTGTTAATTTTTTTTCCCCTAGTTCCTTGAGGCATAATGTTAGGCTATTGACTTGAGATATTTCTTCTTTTTTAATGTAGGCACTTATTGCTATAAACTTTCTTCTTAGTAGTATGTTAGCATTTCTTATTTCATCTCTTGCGTTCCTCTGCATGACTGTCTCATGAAAATGAATATTCTGGGGGATCCTGCGATTGGCCACATCTTTTCCTTCCTGTAGGAGCCCTCATCTCTTAGCCCGTGGAGGGGAGTCACCAACAGGCATGAAGGACTCCAGTGATAAACTTTGGTTTCTGAAGTTTTTCTCCAGCCTTAGTCTAGCTGCTTCCTGTTCTCTCCTCATATGATAGTCTTGAGAATGTCAGGCCCCAACAAGCTATTTGTAAAACTTCATATACTCATCCAGATATCTAGATTCTGAAAGGCATCTGAGCCCTGCCTGTGAGATCTCCCTGGAAAATGGCTCACTGCCTTTCAATGCATACACTGCCTTGACCTTGCACGCTAGGTCTCTAAGTGCCTCCCTGCATAGTAAAGCTTTTTGGAAGAAGTGACCATACCTGTGATCAAATGCCAATCCCAACTTCATCAGATTCACCCAGGAAGCAGATTCCTAAGTGCAACCCTCACAAATTCTGATGGGGCAGAATGGGACACAGGAATTTGTACTGTTGTGTAAGTCTTCATTGTGGTTCTAATGTGCAGTTGTGTTTGGAATCACAGCCTTCCCCCCGCCCCTCCCTTTCCATTATCCTTGGGTTTCTGTCCTCACCTTGCAGTTGACGCTACTCTTGCAAGTGTCCCGTAATTGCCTCCAAGGGAAGAGTCCAGTGGACTTTTAAAGTCCTGTGCTCCTTTGATTTCTCTGAAACATGTGACACAGATGACAATGCTCCCCATCTTTGTACCCTCTCCTGCCTTAGTTTCTGGGCCACCACTACTGGTGGTTTCTTTCTGCTCCTTAGCCTTCTTTTAACTGCTAGAATGTTTGCATATTCCATAGAGCCTTCTTCTCTTCTTGACTCTCTCCATGAGCTCATCCATACCTGGAATTTTAATTGATACCTATATGCTCATGGCTTTCAGCTTTATACTTCCAGACCTCTGTATTCCATACATCTCACCATTCCACTGGATATTTCCACTTGGGGTTCATGGTAGAGACTGCTAACTGGCCTTTAGTATCTATTCTCTCCTTCTTTGGTTTAGTAATAGAACCTCCTGGGTTTTATCTGGACATACGGCTGTCAAGTTATAAAGTCTATTTCCCAGGGTCCCTCCATCCTTGAGCCAGTGGGATGCAAAGGGAAGTGATATGAACAACTCTGGGTCACTTCTTAAAGACAAAGCTTCCTGCCATGGGCTCCACCTTGCCTTCTCCCGCTGGCTGAGAAGAACTGTCATGGCAGCAGCTGTGGACCCAGAGATGGAAGCTTCCTACTGAAAAGTTTATAGATTCAATTCCTTTTGAACTAAACATCTAACATATTTAAAATGCCGAATATTGGAGTCTTTTTGTTATAACAGCTTCCTATATCCTTACTAATACATTATTCCATAAGCACCTCAAACTAAAGAGTCCATAACTAAAAACATCCTCTTCTCCCCTCAAACTAGCTAAGACTAGCTAATGGACTGTCTCCTCCCCACCAGCCTTTCAATAGTAAATGGGTGGAGACAAATAAATTAGGTCCAAACAGGAGGCTGAATATGGGGCAGCAGGTGTCTGCCTGAATCTGAGGGTCACCTTTCACTGAGGAAAGTTGCGTGGAAACTTGTAAGCCAGTTTAACCAAAGTCTCTCTGGCCATTTGTCAAACGTACCTGCTCTTGGTTGAGCTGACAACAGACATGGGATGGTTGATGTCGTCCTTCACCACCATTATGTTGTTCTGAGGATAGAGCAGACAGGGTAGGTTGCCAGTCCCTCACACCAAGCTTCTCTTGCTCCCTCAGCCCTCCAGCCCTCCCAGGACTCTCAGGAAAGGGTCACATCACAGAGATACAGGGAGATGGAGGACTCACTTTGTACTTGCGCAGTATTGAGGAGTGATTCATGATTCGGTCTGTGTCGGCTGCGTCCCGGGGCACCACCACGATCCCAAAGTCCCCAACAATCACCTCCATCTGAAGAAACAGAGAGAGCCCTTTGGTGACACCATGACCCTAAACTCCCACCAAGAGACTGTGTAGCAAGCTGGAGCAATCTTCCATTCTTCCATGTGGAACCCAAGCTTTAGTCCCAAACTGGCCTTCTCAGGCCCATCAGCTCCTTCAAGTAACAACCCACACATAACTGTGTTAGTAGAAGGAGTGGAAACCTTGCCTGGCACATAGAAGACAATAAATACTCTACACTGAATGAATGAATGCACTCTCACGAGTCTGGGCAAGATCTCTCCAATTCCTGAGGCTCCTGTTGAGTTCATAATGCTGGAGAATTACATGAATGACATGTGATCCTTACCTGATAGATACCCTCGTGGGTGAAACAGGTCTCACTGTCCAGCAGGCATACCTCGGCCCTCAGCTGGACTGCATGAGAGGGACTGACTGAAAGGTCCCCCTGGCTCACCCCTGTGAAAGCAGCTGTTGGACTCAAGGGTAGCCAAGAGCAGAGAAATGGTTAGAAGGCATCACTGTGTGCCCAGGCAGTGAGAGGATGATGATGATGATGATTGTTGGGGTCATTTCTGAGATCAGCCTTAGATAGAAGCTTGGTGCCATAATGAGGAATGAACCCTTCTTTTCATCACAAAAAAAACCAAAACACTTTTCTTTTCTTTTTCTGATTATAGATGCAATACAAGCTTGGACAATCCATAAAGAATGAATAGCAATCAATTATAATCACACAATCCAGGTAACCACTGTTAACATTTTAGTGTATTTCTGTCCAGTGTTCTTCACTTTCCAAATAGGTATCTATAGGCCTAATTGGATTAAACTGCAAAATTAGTGATTTTCTCTGCATTTTTTCATTTAGTGTTATATTGTAAGCATTTTCTCACATTGTTAAAAATTATTTGAAAACATAAGTTTAAAAATTTTGTATATTTCACACCATGATATATTAAACCAGTCCTATATTGTGGAAAGTGTCTGGTTACTTCTGACTTTTTGCAATTATATATAACACTTTGATGAAGATCTTTGTACATAAATCTTTTATCACATTTCTGATTATTTCCTTTGGAAAAGAAGTAAAATAACTGGATGAAAGGATATGAACTGGACATATTTCAAGCTCTTGAGACACATTACCAAGTTACTTTCTGAAAAGTTGTGCCAATTTTTATTTTCAAAGAGCCTGAAAGTTATGACATTTAATCTATCCTGGGCATATTACTGCTTAGATCTTGCCAATTATGGACTCTGGAAGGGGAAAGGGAGGAGGAGATGGGTCACTTCTAAGCAGCTCTGCTCATTGAGCAAGACCTGCTTTGCAGACAAGGGACTCAGATTTTTCCCCATAATTCTCCAAACAAATACTGCAAAAACAGATATTCTGGAGCACTGTGTGGCCCCTTCTTCTCTACCAGAGGATTTCTGCACCAGCAGAATTCCATTTCTAAGCCTGATTCATTGGTTTTGTGCACATTGTGTACGTGTGAGTGTCTGTGTGCACAGCCTGAATATTTCCACCCACCTTCACTCTACTTCTCCCATTCCTTCCAACTACTTAGACCTAGAATTGCAGCTGGAACTCTGATGTTGCTGAAATAAAAAGTTGGCCAAATGTGCCCTAAAAGTGAAGTTGTGGAAAGAAGTTACAAGCTGGATGTAGAATATCAGAGCCCCCCCCCCCAACATCATGCCATTTGGAAGACAGAGTATTACACCACATGCTGCACCCGTCAGTAGTGTTCAGCTCAAGTAAACTGGCTCGGAATGTGTTGTCCTATAAACCAGGAATGACAGGGAGGGGCAGGGCAGGGAGTTGGGGTTAGTCAGCATCTTCTGCCATAGCTTTGAGAATATTGCACTGGGATTCACTGATCAGACACTGGCTCTCAAATTTGGCAACATGTCAGAACCACCGGAGGGGCTTTTAAAAATTCCAAAGCCAGGCCTGGCGTGGTGGCTCACGCCTGTAATCCTAGCACTCTGGGAGGCTGAGGCGGGCGCATCCATCAAGGTCAGGAGTTCCAGACCAGGCTGAGCAAGATGGAGACCCCCGTCTCTACTAAAAATAGAAAGAAATTAATTGGCCAACTAAAAATATATAGAAAAAATTAGCCGGGCATGGTGGCGCATGCCTGTAGTCCCAGCTACTCGGGAGGCTGAGGCAGGAGGATCGCTTGAGCCCAGGAGT